>ML787600.1:536538-557620 GCA_009831015.1 Picea engelmannii | reverse complement strand
GATTGTTGTTCTTTATACTATCTGTTGTATGTTTATAACTCCGGATTTCACAGTAAAGACTCACTGCCACTAAGATTAATGATTCAAAGTTGAAAATGAGAGTAAATGGTTAATAATCTACACTAACTGATTCACCCCCCCCCTCTCAGTTAATTCATACCTGTAACATAGAAAACATGTCATGTGTGGACTCAGGAAAGGTTGAAATGACGACAACGACCGACAGGGTCGAGTAGCTTTCGATGGTGTGTTGTTCCAGGAAGAGGATGGAACGGTGATGGCCATCATTCCAGGGGGTGTCTTCCATGATAGATATAATCATCTCATCCATGGGAAAAATGACGTGGAAATGATTTGGAGATAAATCACCAAGAGAGGGGGTAGAAGGGGTTTCCGATTGAATGGCCTGATAGGCAGATTCGACCGGACTCAAAGGCATTTCGTCACTGTAATGAAGATGATCGTCAAGGTCAGGTACCATCCATGGGTCGTGAGACGTAGGGGTTCCATGAATCGAGGTGGAGATCATGTTTATTGAAGAGACAGATGGGTGTGGAACATCGGGTGGTGGAATGGGGAAGGTACCCATTAACGAAGAGTCTTTGAGAAGATCTACACCGACATTCTCGTATCTGGGGTGGGGGTTTTGGTGATGAACGGTATGTTTCCAGTACGTGTATCTGAGTTAAAGAAGGCTAATTGGTAGATGATAATTACCTTTCCCTGATGTGGGAAACGTACAACATGAAAAAGAGTCGACACAACTGCATGCATGGAATCAATCCAGCTATGGCGAAGAAGAAGGTTGTAATCGAGAGGAGCATCAAAGACTTCCACTTCAACTTGGACCGTTTTGCCTTCTAACGTGATTGGAAATGAAGGAAGGACACCGTAAGGCTTAAAAACTGAGCCATTAAAGGCTTTAAGTGTGTTATGGGATTCATTCAAAGAGGGAGAGCCGATGGCTTTCCAATAGGTAATAGACATGACACACGTTGAGGTACCCTTGTCAATAAAAATTCTACAAATGTTTTTGTCAGAGACAATCACTTGTATTTGGAATGCGAGTTGAGGGGGTAACCGTGGAATGTGATCTTCCAAGTAAAAAATTATTAAATTCGTATCCGTTGGGTCGATTCCAATGATAGATTTCAACATCACCTTTCGTTGTATGGGACAACATTGAAGGACTTCGAGGGCTAACATCGCATATGGTGCTTGGGAAAGATCTTCAACAATGTTGTAGTTCTGGGCAACACAAGCATGAGGATTGAAAGATGATTTCTGAACGATGCCCTTTGGAGGAGGGTGAAGAACTGTGTCGAGGCTCGGTCGTTTGAGATGAAGAGGACCGTTGGTAGGTGGAGTCATGGGAGATGGTTGTACCAATGAAGGAGGTATAACATCAACCTTCTCTTTAGAGGGAGAATAATCTTTGGCTCGAGTGGTAAGTGTGATGTCACTTTGATTTGAATCACCTATAAACATTAAAACATAATATGTAGTGGAGGGGGATGGTTGGTCGTGAATGACCAATTGGGCCTGTTGTTGAGAGGGGAAGGGTTGTGACAAAACGACTAGAGTGGGTGGTTTCGGGGCCCCTTGAAGGAACTTAGTAGCCTTGTCTCGTCATGGACAATCCTTCCTGTAGTGATCATCACCACAGATCAGACAGGGGTATCGGGGTTTGTGCTTATCCCTATCATCTACAGGTGGAGTTTTGGTTCTCTCTGCTTGCGAAGTATTTTTTTCCTCCTTATTCTTACCCTTTCCTTTTCTGGATTTGTTTTTACCGGCGGGGGTAGATTGAACAACATTGACCTCAGAAGTCTTGTCGGTGGGAGGGGTAGGAGATGGAGCATTTTGAACATTAGAAGAAATGGGTTTGGGGTTGTTTCTTTAAGCAGAATGTGGTTGGGCATGGAAAGTGCCAATCACACCGTCGGTTGCATGAGAAGTAGCAAGAGTAGTTGAAGTGGCGAAAGTGGAAGGACGAGGTGCATCAGGGAGTAAGTCATAAAGAGTACCTATTTGTGAGTAAATGAGGTCAAGGTATTGAGCATGAATAATGGTCTGTTCTTCCATGAAAACCACACCCATGGCGATTTCACAACCGATGTCATTCACAAAGGATTTTGTGAACCATTATGCTAACAATTGATCATGAAGTTTGAGTTTGATGAGGTGTCATCTTTGTCACCACTCATGAATGTGATCGGAGATATGAGTGGCTTTGTTTTGTTTGAAAGAACTCAAAATCTCGGTCCCTGTCTCATAGTGGATCGGTAACTGGTAGTGGGTGAGGAAATCCATAGCGAGGGTGTTGAAGTTGGCGAAGAATCCTCATGGTAATTCTATATACCACTTCGTGGCAGAACCCGTGAGAGTTCGTTGAAAGATGCGTAAATGAATAGAGTCATCCATCAAGGAGTTGGATGAGCACCAAAAGTGAAAAGTCATGACATGATTGTTTGGGTCCTCTCCCACTTTTCCATCGAATTTATGGATGTCAGATGGTAGCTTGGCTGGTATAGTGGGCCATTGCAGAGAGTGACGGATCGGATCATTTAAAATCCTCAACAGATCTGGGAGGTCCAGGGTGGCTAAGAAGGGTAACTGTCTATTCACATGCGGGTATTGGTGGCTTTGGGGAGGGAGTCCCATCGAAAAACCAGTGGGACCATAAGAAGTCTTCATATAACGCGAAGATCCATGCATATTTGTTGGTTTTTGTGGAGGCAAGTAACTCATAGGGTTGTACCCTTGAATGAGGGTGTAGGGTTGAGTGTTTGAGCCCCAAATAGGATTAGATGTACCTAGATATGGTTGGCATACACTGGGAGGTATAATAGATGTAGTCGAAGGCTGTTGCCCCCCAGTCGATTAAGGGTTATGTTGTATCATATGGTTCCAATACTGGGCCAAGGATGGAGGTATGTTTTTTCCATAGGGTGGGGTCAGTGGGTGTTGTCCTCCAATCGGGGGTTGTGTGCCAACTGGGGGTTGTGTTCCAATTGGAATTTTCCCTACAAGGGGGGGTTGAGTCATACCTCCTTGGTGAAATTGTCCACCAACAGGAATCTAATAGTTCGGTGTGAATGACTGAATGGTGCCACTAGGAATAGTGCCTCTGATAGAGGGTGGAGAAGGTCCTCTGAAAGGGGGCGAAGGAAGTGTTGGAATGAAACCGGGAGGAGAGTTCCTAGAAGAAGTGGGACCACCAGGAGTTCTGGATGTGATTTTCATACGAACGGGAATAGAGGCATTCAACGCACGGTATCTGGGAGGAAGTGTTGGGGTAACTCTGGGCAAAAGCGATGTGCCAATAGGGTCTTGGATAACCATGGTAATCTCGGTGCGAAGACTCATAGCATCAGTGTAATGGACCATTTGTAAAGGGAGAGTCAAGATGTGGTTAGCTCGCGGAGCTTCTGTACCAGGAAAATAATAAGCAGTAGTAAAAGGTACCGCATCTGGGTCTGAGGTTTCGGGGAATGCAGGTGAGATGTTGATATCAACGCCTTCTCCTAAACCAAAGAGATCCCGTCAGAAAATGTCAGTATCCCAAAAATGGTCTTGGCCCTCAGGTCCTAGAAAAGGTCTAGTCGGTGATCCAGAAGACAAAACAACTAAGTCTCCGGAAGAATTCACTCGCATAATACATCTCTCAGAATCAGGATGAAGTCGAAAGTCCTCTCGAGAATTGGTAATTCAGAACTATTCTAGAGAGTCAGTTCTTTCCACTTGTGGAGTGGTGACGTCTTGGACATCACTATGTTGAGGAGAGCCCTCCGGTGTACTGGTAGGCAGGGGTTGAGAACCTTCCATATTTTCTGGGGGTAAGCCCTACATTCTACGTGAATGACGTGGAGGGTCAATTTTAAATGAATTAAAAAACTGACGAAGATAATTCTACAGTCAACTTGGGTAAACAAACAACATGTGCTAGTAAAAAATCTAGGAAGCAAAACCAAGCAAACAAGACCTTCTAATTCCAAAGTCACTAGTTGGTGATGAAATCCAATGTCACAACGACGAGACGAGAAGGGGTTGGGCTAGGGTGGAAAAGTTACGCTGAAGACTTGCTTAACGGACTTACACCCTGGTGCAAGCTCCCACACATAATCATGGGTATACCTTCCAAGGAGCTCGAGTGAGTTTGGCCAACGTCGATTCCAGGTACTGTGAGGACTTGCCCCTTCACAGTCACCTCGTGTAAGATCCTAAGAAGATAGGCCACTAAGGTCACCACCAACAAAAATAAATCCTGGGGGGATAGTCGATAGTCTGATCCACATGCAAGGGCAGGGTATCTAGCCCGAAATCAGCTCGAGAGGCTTCCACTCATCATTGTGGGTATACCTCCAAGTGACCCCCGTAATACATTAAATCTCTACACTGATATCAATAAAGCAGGGTGAGTAACTCTGTCAATATCAATGCAACCTCGGGTTTGACCCTTGTGTGAGAAGGGCTTCCCAGGACAAAATGTTGCAAATGGAATTTGACACTCCTTACCACAAGATTCTATTGTGTGTTTTGTGCTTTGGAGAGTGTATCTCTCTACCTATTCCAAAGCTCTAGCCTAGCTAATGTTGGTGTAATACAGTCCTAGAAAAGAGTTACTAGTTAAATTTTAAAATTGCGCCATATTATTAAAGGTTGTTGTTACTCCAAGGTGACGGAAATAAAATCGATGTCGTGTGAGACTTTGACCCAGCAATGCATAAATAGGAATAAAAAATATCAATTCTTGTTCGATGAATCCTATTTACAGGAGGGAAAGAGAAGTTTTCTAGAATAATCTTGAACTACGATATACAATCTTCTTTGAAATGCAATCTCAACAAGTCATGAATCAATGCCAATTCTCTATATTTCAACAATTGATTTCCAATATTTTCAAAATAAAAATGATTTTAAAAAGAAAAATGTTTTTTACTTTTCAAAAAGAACCACACAACGGTGGTGGAACAAAGGAAAACCAATAACTAATGACAAGCAACATACAAAACCCAAACCAATCCTTCAATGAAGACAAAAATGACAGGCAGACAAGATTAGTCTTTTCAAATGCATGTGGGAAACAATTTTCTAAGCAATGGGCATTTGAGAAAGACAATAAATCCCAACTTTTAAACCGATCACTAGCTCCCAACCAAACAAGCACTCATATTCTAGGATCAGAGATTATATCCTTGCTAAGAAAAGGTCGAGAGAGGACAGTTGAGAAAAATGAACAAGAAGTACTTTTGATTTCCAAATACTAATCATTCACAAAATTCGAAGTCAAGAAACAATCAATCAATGGCCCAAGAAGTTCTCTTCAGACACACATACAAATCTGGGTATTTGGGCATACAAAATACCTTAATCTCAAAATTTTACAAAATGGGTTCACAGGCAAGTAGTAGTGTACATTGCAAGAATGGAGCATTCTCGTAGGATGGTCACAAGAAAAGTGCGAGAGGTTCGCACTGGACTGCACAGTAGGGTGCGAACTGCAGTAGTTCTCACAGGCAAGAGAAGGGTTCAGTGCGAGAATGACTGAAACTAGGCAAAAATTTGAAAAAAGGGCAAAGTTTTTGAAGGGACTTCTGCACCCAGAGAATCTATCAGGGTCCCCTAAAGACTCAGAGATTGATATAAAATAAAAAGGGGTAAGTCAAGAGCAAATGGCCAAGGAAAAACACCAAAACACCACTAAAAAATGGGTTGCATCCCCAGCGGAGTCGCCAATTTTGTTATCGGACTAATCGGTAGGTGCAGACACTAACAGATATCCCTACTCCCTAGATCCACCTGGATCTAGAACAAAATAGGACAGGACATGAATCTTTCCCTAAGTTGTAATCATTGAATTTGATAGTAAGGAAGAATAAGTGACATACCTTTGTATATCTTCCTTAAGTCTTGGTTGCTCCCGCTTCGCTCCAGTTCTCTCATGAGGTCAAGTCCAAGAAAACACAAACCAACCAAAGTGAAGATATCACAATTTATTCAATGTCAACTTATGCATATGATCAAGGAATTACACAATAAAGTAAGAATGACTTTATGGGAAAGGGGCATGTCATTGTATCATATTAATTGAAAGTAGAAGATACAACCTGATCGCCTTGATGTCACAAGCTTCCTTTCAGTGAACCTTGGTTCCAACAAACACAATTGCTCTGTACTTTCTTGAAGAAGATCCAATTCCTCTTGATAGACCAACTAGAGTCTCCAAGCTTCTATTCAAGCAGGGTTCTTCACACAATTCCTTCACCAATTCTTCAATTAATCATGCTTAACCTTTTCCATGAGAAACCTTTCAATATATAGGAGAAGGAGAGATGGTTACATGGATGAGGATGATCCCATCAAATCTATGAAGTCAGTAAAATGACAACCATACGAATGCCAACTCATTTTCTAGAAGATTCCCTTCTAGAACCCTCGAGACCTCTTCTCTTTTCCAAGTTTGAAAACAGGTTCGCACCCTATGTATGGAGAAAATTGCAAGAAGTTCACACCCTATATGAAGGTGGCCTACAAGAATGATTCATTCTCACACCCTAGGTCATATGCAGCATGCAAACTCACTTTGAAAATATATTTTTGGAAGAAGACAAGATCCACTTTTCGTAGGAAAAAATTTCTTGTTGGGAGCCTGAGTACACCATTGTTAATACATCACCAAGATGACCAAAATCATGTGTAACAACTGTCTTTCCATGTCTTCATTAATTCTCTTGATTTCCCATTGGACTCCTCCATTGACTCTAGGTGGTGTTATGTGTTTGGTCAGGTTGACGGTGAGTTGGATAATGCGAAATATAAATGGGATTGGAATACCACTTTCGCGACCCCAAGGGAGTGGTTTCATTTACAGTGTTTTACCATGCGACACATTTTTCTCTTTGACACATAGTAACCTAAAACCATTATCACACCCTAATTCCACATTAACGTCATGGATGCATTTCAGATGAAACATGCATCATCCATCATTAATCAGGCTCAATTGCAACCATCAGATGATTGGTCCCACACCTTCTCTTGTACTTTATCATTAATCCTTGGTTACATGGTAAAGTTCCATCTAGGAAAGGGTATGAACTTGATCTAGATGAGCTTATCACCTTTTATTCTCTCGATAAGTTCCTGATTCTAAGAATGGGTCTCATTCCCTTCGAGATTATTTTTTCACTGTGAATCTCTTGGAAACCGATTAAATGCTTCACCTCCTTGATGTGGGAACTCTACAGGATCCTTTTTTCTTGAATTATCCCCCCTTAATATTGATCATGATGCATGCTACTGGTTGGAACAAAACCAATAATAACAGGTTAAAAAATATGTTCTTTCTCATTCCTTTTAAAAATACCATCACTAGACAAGAAGCAACAAATAAGTTCTTTGAATAGGTCTGGGTGCACTTTGGGATACCAAGGAGCATCATCTCAATTAGGGATAGTAGATTTCTTAGTGCATTTTAGACTACATTGTGGGAGAAGATGGAAACTAAGTTGAATAGGTCTACAACATTCCATCCACTGACAGATGGGTAGACATAAGTAGTCAACAGGACTTTGGTGCAACTTTTGAGGAGTTACAATCATAAGCATCCAAATACCTGGGATGGAAATTTGATCTATATAAAACACTCTTATAATAGAGCATTCCACACTATTAGTGGTAAGTCCCCTTTTGAAAATTTCTTTGGGTATTTTCCCCCTTCACCCTTAGATGTTGTATATGGAAAGAAAGGAGGAGTGAGGGAGGACCTCATAGGAGATGCACTAATGGTAGAATTGTTTTTTGAGAATATCGGGTAGATCTATTTGCAAGTATAGGAGAAAATGAAGAAGACACAGGAAAAGAACAAGGCTAGACATGACCAACACATAACACAAAAAACATTTAAAGTGGGAGACAAAGTATGGTTAGAGCTAAATAAGGAAATACTACAAGGTCCTGGTAAGAATATCAAGGCTTTATGGTATGGTACTTTTGAGGTGTTGAAAAAGGTGAGAGATAATTCCTATAGACTCATTCAACCCCCATACATGTGAATTTACTCAGTAGTGAATGTGGAGAATCTCAAACTCTATGAGCCCTCCATGTTGGATCAAGAGGAGGAACATGTCCTACCTTCCATAGAGGATTTAGCACCAAATTCTCAAGAAGAGTTGGAAGAAGACATAGTTTTTAAAAATAGGTCTAGAACTAAAATACAAGGGGTATGATGACGTTTGGTAGATTGGGTTGAAAGGACAACTTCCAAGCAAAGAAAACTGGTAGTCCAGGGAGAAGGTAGAGGAATCTTTTCCCCACCTCATTAGTAAATATTTTGGGGACCCAAATCCTCCCTAAATGGGGAGGTATGATCCATATTGGATCATTATACTATTTTTCACTTATCTCACTAATTTTTTAGTGGAAAAATTGGAGGGATAAGCTTGCAGGGCCATTTCAGCGGCTGGTACAAATTTGGAAATTTGGGTCCAAAAATAATCAGAAATATTTTGGAGCCATTTTGAGGCATCGAACGACCTTTTTTTGGTCCAAACCATGCTATGTATGAATATTATAAATTATTCACGTCAATACCTTTCCAACAACACATATCGTTCGTCAATCAGAGTTTATATTATAAAGTTATGCCTCCTGCAAGTTGACCTACCATATTGATCATCGTTGTGCGAGTGGATGCAATGTCAAACTCCATTAATTAGACATGTGGGGCTAGATATGTAGTGTATTTTCTAAGAAAATTCTATAAGGTTAAAAACCTTATCACAATTGAAGGTTGAGGAAGTCAAAAACTTATCCCTAGATGGATATCGAATGATATTACAACTGGGCCACTAGGAGGAGAAGGGGTTCCATTATTTTTCATTGTATGTTGTTCCATAGATGAGAAAAACATCTGATAGTGATATTCTATGACCATCACATAGGAGGATAGATTATGTATCAGCCATAAAAGAGACATGTTAAAGGAAAATCCAGATAGAGTACCTCTTTCTTTTTACTTGAATCATTTCTTTACCAGAGAAAAGAGAGGAGAGAAACCTCACATTCTAGCTTGGTTTTCTCCCATATTGGGTTTCCGAGGTCATTTCTTGTGTTTATTTTTGGATGGAATGAATGTTGTTTATTGTTCTCTATTTTTTTTGTATTTTATCTATTTTATCAGTAACTAAAATTTTTGGAGATCTAAAGGAAATTAACATTAATCGTAAATATTTCAGTATTTTGTTAGATATGTTGTGACAAATTGTTCCAGTGGAATATCAACAACAATTTATAGATCAAAATTTGTCTATGGAATCCTTTTGGAATTTTTTCTAGCTATTTATGGAACCAACCAAGAGGTTAAAGTACCATGTTGAGGCCGAGTTCTCGAAAGTGTAAGGGAAAAGTATACACACTACGTATTTGTGTTGGACGTTCATCAATGTTATTTCAAGTATGATTTTTTTAATATGGTCTTCAAGAAATCCATAGATTTTAGGGTCAAATTTGGAAGAAGCTTCTTTATATGCCTAGGTAAGTTATGCAATCATCCTGGTATGGTCAAAGAATCCCTAGACAACCATGATTGGTTGTTTGTGGTATTATCATTACCCTTTGGTATTTTTTCATTGTTATCCCCCATGTCATTTGATTCGTCATCTTAGTCTTTTGATTTAGACCCTACTTCTTTAGATTCATAATTACCAGGTTCAAAGTCGGTACTTGTTGGTGGGGTAACAATTGAAGTTTCAGGAATAAAACTGAGAGTTTGGTCAAATTCAATTAGGGAAAAATCTACCAATTCCTCAACCGCATGGAAAAAAGGTGATATGGGGTGTCGACAAGTGGTCTGGGAATTTTCTTCCTTTGGAGTAAGAAAGGAGCTAACAAAAATGCTATGATATGTTGAGCATAAGCTCTATTAATTATCCTAAACACATTTATTTCTTCGTGAGGGATCACATAGGGTATTTTTGGGTGAAAGTACGTATCTTCTTCAACTCGCAGTAAGTCATTGGTGGTGGGGGTACCTTATTTGTGAGGGTTGTATTGATAAGGACTAGCCATGCATGTGGGTTTTTTGAATCTATAGGATATTTGGAATATGTATCTATTGGAATAAGTGATCTGAATAGACATGCATTAGTTCAGGTCCTCCTTCTAGAACAAATTCTATTGAGGGGTCTAAATTCCCTTTATCTCAAAAGTAGGAATCAAGCCCAGAGATGAGGCCCAATTAAACTCTTCTTTGTTTGAGGTAGCGTGATTATCTAGATTAGTGATATTAAAAGTTTCGATGGGATTTAATTGTTTTTTGTGGAAGTTTCATTTCTAAGTGTGTGTCTCCTTTTCAGGTTTAATTCTTTAATATTCAAACATACAAGAAGTATAAATGACTTAAACAACTCGATTCAGAAGAAACTAGGCATAGGAGAACCTTCATCCAATGGCATGTAAACAATACCCTATCTTAACCAACATTAGAAATAGTACTATCGTTAATCAAGGGACATGTATTGTGTAAGAAATAAGGAAATAATATGCATGAAATCACACATCAAGACAAATAACTATAAATAATTCTACATATTTATCACATGTAATACATTAAATAACCATCAAATTTAAACCAACATTCATTCAACAAATATAATTATTCAAGGTAACTCGAAATAATCATGATATCACTAAAAGGAATGTAGTTGATAACAATATGTAGAACAATCCACATATCGAGTATTCATCCACAAACTTGGCAAAAAATTGTCTCTGATTCCCTCTGAGATTCTTAATTCATCAAACTTTAAAATAATTCTCCACTTGACTATCCAGCTCTTAAAAAAACCATAAAAATTTCAAAAAGAGTTCGATCACTTTATTTAAAAAAATTAAACATACTAAAAATAGCTTTAAAGTTCACTTAAAGTAGAGAAAACAAATAGTAGAGTTGACTCATCCATGTGTATGATCCCAATAGTCTTTTTGTCATATTAACGGGTTTGATTTTTTGTACTTAGAACATTGGAGAAAAATATCTTCACAGGTATGGAGGTAAGATAATCAATGATTTTCCATTGGTGCGCATAGCTCATCTTTCATTTACATTACCTAATGTTTGAACCGGTCCATATTGGAACTCAAGTATCACAATAATACCAATGCTCCTATCGGCCCATTGACGAATTTTCTCACTTTTCCCTTTTCCAAAATTTTAATTTTGAGAATGTCGTCTTCAAAATTTTGATCATGATTTTTAAGCTACTTGACTACGTCGTTGAGGTCTATGAAGTCTTCATGAATACCAAATTATGGGAGTTGAATGTCTCTCATTTTATGGTTTCTATTTTCCCAATTCCTGATACACTCTTCCCATATGTTTTGCATCTTTTGTTGCCATTCCACCACCAATTGTGTCCAATATTATGATTCCTTTTGGATTCTCACTAAGCTATCATATGTAATCATCCTTATTCCATGATCCTATTCACCCCGACCCTTATGTATTTTCTCGATGTATTCAATCTGCGCCAAATCCTTGTGGGACCTTTTAGACCATCTCATCATGTCTTTGTGTTCTATCATACCCAACACAGTCTCCTACCGATAACTTACAACCTTATCCATAAAGATGTTTTTTTCTAATTTGCATTGGCTATATCCTTCTTGGAACTCATCCCTTATGAAAGTGATCGCCCGAGCGGTGCCCTGGTAGTATTCGACTTGGTTCCTACAATGCACAAGTTCTATCCTCATGGACTCTGCCTCCCACTAATCTTATTTTGATTTGTTGATGGTGGAACTAAACATGAACATTTCATCACCTAGTATTTCATTTACTTTGGACTTCCTGACATCAAATAAGGTTTCTTTTGTAGTAATCATTACAACTCTATCCAAAGTGAGACTCCTTTTATTTCTAGTTATTTTTACCACCACCTATCTCTTCTTGTCATATGATATAGCCTGGACATCAGCCAACTCATCCAAAGGTTCTTGAATTTGTTGATCACCCCATGATATAGTGTTCTCTAGACTAGTTGGAGTGTGAAAATGTTAAAGGGTTGGTTCCTTACCTTTGTTGGTTGCTAGTGGTTACTGGTATTCTCTTCATATCTTCATGTCACATGTTCTTGGTCTGGGGCTATAGAAGGATTCTATGTACTGCCTCTTTGTTCAGTCTCTTCATTTTTAAGCATCTCTTCCATTTTCTTAGTGTCAATGGTTCTTTTTTTAACATCCTCTACTGCTACTACTGAGGGTGGTGTCATTCCCTTGGGTGAATAAGGAGTTAGAGGTTCGATTTTAGTTTGTTTAATCTCTTTTCAAAGAATTTTTTCTTCATGATCATTGATTCTAAGTGTGTCATCTCCTAGTTTCTCCCCAACATATAAATTATCCTCATTCTCTTCCTTATCCAGGGTATTTTGTTTGTACTGGAACCTTTACTTTCACTTTCATTTTTCTCCTCTTGATCCTCTCCTGACTCCTTTTCATGACCCTTATCATCTTCATTATATTTTCGTTCTGAGGTGACATCCCCCAAGACATGTTCTTCATCTTTTTACTCTTTATTTCCTTCCCCTTTGATATGAGGTTGTGATGCTTGGGGTGGTTGGTTGTATTTTATTTTTATAGAGGCCTCATTGATAATAGGGATTGTCGAGGTGTCTATATCCTCATTCTCATTCGTAAATTTTTATCAAATATTATAATATTGGTGCCAATAGATGTATTCCTAGTGTCAGTGTCAAGGTGTAAGTTGTTTATCCAGGTTTTGATTTTTCTACCTGAACTTGTTCCACATATGGTTGATCATTGTTTCCCCCAGGTGAATTTTCTCTTGAGGGTGTTCATTCTTCCTCTCCCATATGCACCTCCACTGGAGTTATTATTGGTTTCCCTCGTACTTGAATAGTAGTATTTTTCCCATGCTCATGAAATACTCTCTCCGATTTTTCTAAGATCCTTTTTGCTCCATCTCTCATTGTTGCTCGCTCTACATTTTCATTTTGTGCATGTATAACAACCCATGTTATTTATTCTAACCATTATAATTTTTCATCTCCTGACATGGCTTTGAATCGATTTAAGTCTAGTTTCTCTTTCCATTGTAGGACCTCTTCCCAATCCAAATAATTTTTTATGAATATCTCATCTTCAAAAATATCACGTGCATATGGCTTATAAGACACTACTTGACTATCATATTGGGCCACTAAATATTTTGGATCATGTTTCATGTATCTTCCTATATAAAACATGTAATCTGCTTGGTTTTGAGCTTCCTACTTGTCTTGTGTGATGTTCTTTACAAAGTGATATCCTACATAGAAACTACATGGAACAAATTCTCTTTTCTTACCTTTTACCAAGGAGGCATTGAAACCTTATAAGATAGTTTGGTAAAAAATTCCCCCCAATAAAAAAATGTCTGGCACATGAGATGGTTGTAGGTGTGGGGCTCCGATGGCTCCTAAAATCCTGAGGTAAGTACTTTTCTCCTACAGATACCAATTCCCTACTCTCGAGATGACCTTTCTTGTTGCGTCAGAAATCCTTGGATAGTTTTATTTAAAAATTATGAAATACACCCTAGCCAGGAATTCATCAAAAATCACAGCATAATACTTCTTATACATTTTCTCCCACAAAATGATAAAATAGACATGGATGGGAAACTTTGAAACATGCCAACTTAAAACCATTCTTGGGAATACCTTCCTAGAAAACATTTCTTCTATTATATAGGATGCCATAAAGAAGGCATGAACCTATCCTGCTTTTGGTTTCTATGATTTCTCAACCCTAATACTCAATTGATTTGAAATTATATCTCCTCAGTTGAAAACACTTTCAGATATAAATCATTTATATGCTAGGGGCATCCATGCTTTTGAAAACTTGGAGCAATCCTTTTCTCCATACAACTGGCATATCAGGGTTGTTAGGAACGTGTAGGGTTCCATAAGGTTTATATTATTGTACCATCCCAAGGCTCTATTCATGAATTTCCTATCCTCCTTCCACTAGGATGCCAATAGTTGACTACTGTTGTGGTGTTCATAGAATTTTACCACAAATTCAGTGTTAAGCCTAACTTCGGGCACCCCGAGTTTGTAATATTTTATTACCTCTATTAGCAGGAAAACACCAACACACTAATCATCCACGTTGTTTATTAATCATTTGTCGACATTGGTGTGGTTGATTATCCACTCTAAGGTTTCCACATAAGGAAAAAATGGGGTTTTGGATGCCACCATTTGTAGAGACGACAATTTAATGTTTTGAAAGACATGGTCATCCAAAATCATAATTTTGGATCACTATGAGGAGTAAACTTAGTAAAATCACCATTATAAATTTTATTGTACAAGTTGTGCCAGGTGGGAAGAGATATATTGGATATCATGATTATGTCCATGTCTCTGTAGAGCGATGGTGGAGATGACGATTTCATCTGTGACATTTTGATTACAGGCTCTACTTTGGGCATGGACTCCAATTCTCTGAAAAAAGTAAGGATGGAGGTATCTCCAGCCAAATCCTTCTTTCCCTTAGACGTCTTTCACAACTAAAGGGTTGTTGGTCATCAAGGAGGAATTTTCCATGCATAAAAAAGCATAATTAAACTCTCCATTGATCAAACGCTATAGGAAATTTATCAAAATGAACACAATAACTAAGAAAAAATGAATTTTGGGGCCTTCAACACTTACTAGTATCGGAAATGACAGTAAAAATACTTGACAAAAATTATCTTGAATGAGAAAACACATGTTTCTACAAGAGCTCTTGCTACATGAAGCTCTTTATTGATGTATGAAAACAATGAAGATGAAAGATCCAAATCAAATTCAAATAGTTTGTTTCTACCAGTCCCATCTGAATTCACCAGTGTCGAGTACGGAAAATTCCTTTTGGATCCTAAGGAATTAAATCCATCGTCAACACCATTCCCTGGAGTTAATGTCCTGCTTTAAATGGCAGTGAAAATGGTACATTAATTTATTCAATCAACAATCTCTAACATTGGTTAGGTGGCGTGCAATGATTTCCAAAATTGGGGATGAGTGATGTCTTCTATATTATGACTCGGACGACTTATGCCAACATTTAATCATCGATCCTGACGAAGGTGAATGTTGGAAACTTTGCTAGCCTGAATTTTCCATGGTGAGTGTTTCACGATGCTAACGTGGAACACACATCATGCACCTTGAAGTTCAGATCTTCCCTTAGCTGATGTGGTCTATCCAGATAGGTTGAAATTGAAAAATAATATGTGGTGAGTGGGGTCATTTTTCCTTAAAACACAAGGTATTTAAAAAATCCTTATTATAGATTATGGATGATCTAGATTAAATTTGGGAGGTAGCGTGAATGGTCAAGATCACATCTCACTCTACTGAAACCAATCATTGGTGGTCTTATTCACGTGTCAAATTGGGTGGTTATGGCTTCTATACTATCAATGTCGACGCGCTATTGGCCATTGGTGCATAAGATGTGCCTTAATATTTATTTCATTGATCACGTTCTTAGCCAATCATTGATTTTCATCGATGTCAACAAGATTTTATTATGTTTTTCACCCATTATATTTACCATAATTTCTTGTGACACAATATATTCAAAGAGGATGTGATGTTGTGTCAAATTACATGGCCCATGTTGACATGCTAGATGATGTGGCCTACTTGGATAGGTTAAAATCAAAGTGCAAGCTTCGGTCCAAGATCAATCTTGGCTTGAAGCCTCACTGTCTTGAGATCTCTTGTTTGGACTTTGGATGGTTTAGATTAATGTAAGGAGAAATATGGATGGTTTGGATTACAAACTTTTATTTACTATAATTTCTTGTCCATATATTTTTTCATGTGTCGAAAAGTGTGATATTGTGTCTTGGTTCATCGATGTTGACGATATAACGAAAATCGACAAGTAGAAATCTTATAGAGATCAATACAGTTGTGTGTATTTCATTCTGACTACTGATTTAACATCGACGTTGGTGAGTTCACTATCTCATGTAGTTACTTTGACCTTTTTCATCAGTATTTCTTGCACCCTGATGACCTTGGGAATCGCTTATGATGACATGGAGGTTGATGTGGAAGTTATCGTGGCTCAACTGAAGTTACTCACCTAATGTGGAAAAGTGTGGCCAACATGATGACATGGAAGACAATGTGGCGATATGAATATCCATGTGGCGAATGATATGTTAAAACTGATGTGGCTTCTCCTTGCACCGGAATCAGGTTAAATTCAACCTAAGGAATCAATGGTTGGGATGATTTTCTCATTAAAATCAAAGAGTTACGACTACGAGGACAAGTCGACTTCATCGACGTCAGGTCTTGGATTTCCTTCATTAATTTTTCAATATTCGATGCTAGGCGCTAATAGCCGATGAACATTGGTGAGCAACATAATGACCAGTCTATAGTGTATTTGCACAGAGAAAATCTGACACCCAATTAGCACATTGAAAATTTTTCAAAAGTGTCCATCGAGCATCAGGGAAGTCAAATACTAAAAATTATTTTTGACAAAATTTTATAAATTTTAAGTCTTGAACCCATTTTCTCAACATTAGAACTTCCTAAACCTTTCTTCCTTCCAGTGATAATCCATAGTAAGCTCGGGACTTGACTGAAATGAGCAGAAAACAAAATAAAACCTTGAAATAGGTTATGACGATGAGAAAATAGAAATATAAGGATGAAATTAAAGAAAATTCCTACCCCATAATTTTAGAATATTTTGAGGGTGTGTTGAGTGGTCAACATGTGGTAGAGAAGGGGGGTCCCATTTCTCGAGTTGTGCAGGTTGTGGGGAAAGAGAGAGTAGGTGGATTGGTTTTTTTTTTGGAGTAGAACTCGGGTTTTAGGTTGATAAATGTTGAGAGTGGAAAGATAAGAGAGCCATACCTCCTTGTGGACTCATATCCATATCCTCAACTCAGGGGTGGCTTGTTCTTAAGAAAAAATGAACAACAATACTATGGATGCAAAGAACATCCCTTGTACACAGCTAGTTGATTTAACCATGAAAATATAATATTCTACTATATTTCACATGTTTATTCCATTGTGTAAATGGTTCTATATGAATGTTTTGTGTTTTCTTGAATTATTGCATTCATGGGTTTTTATATATGTTATTACATGCATGAGTAAATTAACATGTTCCTGTTGTTAATTTTAATGTGTCAAAGAATTTTTTTAAAGGGGTTTAGTAGGATAGGTCTTTTACAATTGGTATCATAGCTTAAGTTGCAACACTGGTCTTGCAGGTGTTAGGGACCTAACCCAACATGTAGGTAGAATAATGTATTTCCATGTAATAAAGGTCAATATTAATAAGGCCTAGAAATAAGGAAGAATAAGTCCAATGTAAGAAGACTTAATAGAAGCTTTTGCTTCTAGAAGGATCTTCCTCTAGATGGTTCTTTTGATAGACATATTTAGTATAAATAGGAGTTGACTGTATGAGAACTTTTGTCTTGGATATTATTGTAATAGATCTCTACACTGTTGGAGGTTTCCCCCTCAAAGAGGAAAGTGAACATTGCTCTCAGTAATCAAAGTGCTCTTACTGGTGTTCTTCTGGTATAATTTTGGTATTATTGTTGTGTTGTTATGATTATATTTTTGTTCATCTTCCATTTCTAGCTATTTATTTTTGTTATGCATACTTTTTATATATGGAATATTACAAGTGGTATCAGAGAACCTTCTTGGCAGAAAATTGTGGGTTAAATTTTTTCAAGGTAGAGACGTATTCCGATGTCTTTAAGATACAAAGATCCTTAGTTACATGCATAAAACTGCAGTCCAAGATTCATACACACAGGAAATACAAGCGGTACTTAAGCGCACATCTGTTGGCCACCCTTGTAACCCTTGTTGGTACCCCTTTGAGTGGTAGCACATCAAACAACACCTGTATATGGATTGACCTAGATATCTTGAATCCCCCCATAGATAAATCGATCGGCCACCTGACTATTATAGTGCCACCGAGAAAAACCCTTGGGAATATACTCTTTAGTACCTAGGTAGTTGGGTAGTAAGGATAAGGGTATGGTCTAGCTTCCTTAGCTGGTTACCTAAGGTATTGGGCCGAGTACTATTGTTGGAACCCACACGTATATCAAAGAGATATAGCACAGGGAAAACCCTTATCTGTAGAACCCTTGAATACCTAACCCTTGGGATGGAAATGAAAACATAACAAACAATATCTATTGCAGCGCAATTGTGTCTCTTGCATTCGAGTTGTGAAATTACTACACATTTCTTCCTGTTAAGCATTTGGACATTTGATCACTGCAGTATTCTTCAGATCAGAGTATAAATATACAGTCTGGATCCTGTTGGAAGCATTATTTGATACCTATTCAATTGGATTTCTCTCTTCACCCTGATCGCATTCATACCTATCATTTTTCAACAATTTTTTTTTGTGGACCCAACCCCCTTCTAACACCCTTATTTGGGATTTACCCCATTGGATTCAACTCATCACCTTGATCGTTGTGATAAAATTCACCCATAACCCATTTTCGGTGTGGTCCCACCTGCTCCCTTTCGTGTTCCCTCATCATCATGGCCCATAACCATAGCCAAGACTTGGAAGATCGCTTCAATACCTTGCACTCTAATTTCATAGAAACCCAACAATAAGTGCGACAACTTAGTGTCAATATTCTCTCCATCAATAAAAAAATGCATTCCTCCATTGTTGCTTTAGTCACGGCCTCAATTAAGGAAGTCAAACAAGAGCTCAAACAAGACATTACTACCCAACTTGAATCTTTCGCTACGATGATCTGTGACAAGATTCATATCCCTGTAGATATTCCCTTATCTGATCCACCTTTGCATACCGAAGGTGAAACTTCCTCTCATTCCCAGAATTTTCAGCGTGACCTACACCTTCTGCATGTGGATGTGACCAAATTTGATGGATCGGATCCCACTGGCTGGGTAACTCAAATGGAACATTATTTATCTTTTTTATGGCATTACAAATGAGTTGGTGAAACTCTGGTATGGTGTTCTTCATATAGATCAAGAACGTTGGCAATGGAGAAAAAATGCCCCGCAAGGGTATGTGGATTGGACACACTTTGTGGAAGATATTTATGAATGCTTTGACACTGACACCAACCATTTAGGTTGTTTGAAAAAGTTGAAACAATCTGTCCTAGTGGAAGACTTTATAGCTTCTTTTGAGCGACTAGTTTTTCGTATCGAGGGCATGTCTGATGCTTTTTTCCGAGAATGTTTTATAAATGGACTCAAGGATGAGATTTGTGCTCATGTCCTCATGGCTCGGCCTAAGAGTTGGGTGGACACTACTAAAAGAGATAAGGAAGAACAATATGTTGTCTCTTATCAAAACCACAAACCCTACTTTATTCCTCGCATGAAACCAGTAACTCCCACTCCTCCTTCTACTCCACTAAAAATCCAAAAATTGACCAGGGCCAAAATGGTTGGATGCCAACTCAAAGGCCTTTGTTGTAATTTTGATGAAAAATATTTTCTGGGACAAAAGTGTAAGGAACACAATATTTTTATGGTCATATTGAAGCATGTTTTAGAAGAGGATGTTGAGGCTCCCCTTGTGTCTTTGTCACCTGAACCCACTGACATAACCCCTCCCTCAGATCCTCTTGAAGTAGAACTGATCATTTCCCTAAATGATCTCACTAGATTCTCTGCTCCCCAAACCCTCAAGACAATTGGTTACATCAAGCATACAAAGGTCATCATTCTTGTCGATAGTGGAAGCACCCATAATTTTATTCATCATTGCATTTTCCAAGAAACTAATTTCTATATCCGTGTAGTCAATAATTTCGAAATCATGATTTCCAATGGTGGGTCCATGAAATGTGGAGGGCATTGTGAACATGTGCATCTCCAAATTGGTGAATACAATTTGAAATATCAAATGTTTTCTATCGACATGGGAGGTTGTGACACTATGTTGGGTGCATAATGGCTAAG
This sequence comes from Picea engelmannii, assembly GCA_009831015.1. Classification (NCBI taxonomy): domain Eukaryota; kingdom Viridiplantae; phylum Streptophyta; class Pinopsida; order Pinales; family Pinaceae; genus Picea; species Picea engelmannii. The sequence continues at coordinate 537,590 of ML787600.1, read as the reverse complement.
AAATTTGTGTCCCATTCTCATGGATTTTAAGGAATTAACCATGCAATTCGACTAGGAGGGCCAACAATATAAATTCCAAGGCATAACCATCAGTTTCCCAAAGATCATTATTTCCCATTGCATGGAAAAGATGCTAAAAAAAGGTTATTCTGGAATTATTTCCCAACTCCATGCCATACAAGCCATTGAGACACCCTCTGTGCCGCAGGACCTCCAATCCATCCTCTCTAAACATCAAGTGGTTTTTTCCCTTCCCCAAAGACTCCATCCTTCCCATGGTTTTTATTATCATTCCATTCCCCTTGTCCCAGGAATCCTTCCTCCCAATATCCGTCCCTATCATCACCCCTTTTCCCAAAAAAATGAAATTGAGAAAATGGTTCAAGAACTGCTCAACGCAGGTGTTACACGTCAAAATTGCTCAGCTGGATAAGTGTCACAATGTCCCTCTCAATCATCGTAAGTGTCGCATCTTCTCTACAACTTTCGCAAGTGTCGCAAGTTGGTCACTAGTGTCGCAAACGATGTTCATACATAATGCCATGATAATGACACTAAGGAGGCACTTATAACATCTCACATGACTGATTTGAAGGAGGAGAACTGGTTTACTGGAATAAAATAACTCTTGACACCTAAAAGAAACCCTGAAACAAAGGTTTGGAGAGGGAACGCTCCCCTACTTCATCTCTAGAAGCGCTGGCGCTCCCCTATAATGCTTCAGGGAGCGTTATAACGCTCCCCATCCCCTTTTGGAGGAGCGCTGCTCATCGTGAGAGTGTTGGCGCTTCCCCAAGGCTTACCAAGGAGCGCTACAATGCTCTGATGCCCCTTCTGAGGGAGCGCTCCCTAATCTGGGTCAGTTGTTGGTCCGTTGAGGAGAATAAAGGGGGGATCTTTTGAGATTATGAGGCAGTTGTGCTCGAATTCTTGGTTTCATCAAGAGATCCCTGATCTAAGGAGAAGGTTCCCAACTTGTTCTAAAGATAACTCAAGAGGTTAAGCCCCTCTTAACCTATATAAACAGGCTCTATGATGGTGGAAAGGGGGAA
>ML787600.1:474985-525956 GCA_009831015.1 Picea engelmannii | reverse complement strand
GGAACCCCCCTGGAGTCTCCTTTAAACCCTTTTCAGACTCTCTAAATATGAAAAGATTGTCGAGTGATCTTGCTTCCTTTCACACTCGTTAAAAGGTCAGAAAGGGCATCTTTTGAGCGATAGTTTAACCCTTTTTCGGTCTCATTGGAATACCGTACGAAAAAGGAACTGGGAGAGTTCTCTTTTAAGTGTTTTTCAAAACTCTATAATCCCGAAAAACCTTCGAGTTTTCTATCCTTGGACTCGTTAAAACATACATCGACAGACCCATATGGGACCGAACCCTTACTTCTTTCGGTTCGTTAAACAAAGGAAGAGGAACTTACCGAAGGTGAGTTATATCGAGCATGTGTTATCCCCCTCGAGCTCATTAAATCAAAAAGGGGTACTCATCTATCTGGATGGGGGACAAATTGAAAGGAGCAAGACAAGCAGTCTCTTGAGAACATCATCTAGCACTTCTTAGAGTCGCCCTTAAACATGAAACTCTGTCACTTTGCATATATCATAATCCGCTGAACCTCTGCACTGAGCCAATCCTTCGAGTTCCTTTCACTCCTTTGGGTCACCCGATGCAAGTCACAGTATCCATTGCACAGTTTTGGTCCATGTCATGTTTTGTTGTTGTGCCTCAGTGTTCAAGGGAAGTATCCGCCTCGAGATTCAACCATCCCAAATATCTTGTCTCAAAACCTGTTTCATTCCATGTTCTTTTGATCTACCAATTACATCTTTATATACGTTTCGCGTCATTGATGGGGGATACATCAAGGCCCTCCCTCGATGAGTCTATTCCTGTCGACTTCAACACATTATCCGGGAATTAGACTTAGAAACTAATTAGTACTTTGGGACCTGCATGCCTCAATGGCAGGCCTCCTCACATTCGACAGTGGGTTTACACCATTGACCTCTGATCGAATTATTCCATGGATGTTCGACTCCAGCTCATCTATTCACATTCGGTGGAATGTACTAAGGTACCTTGGGAATCATTGACATTACTGGTGATCTCCCTCGCACTTGTTAACGGTTTACCTCATTGACCGGTAATCAAGTGGTTTCTGCCATGTTCGACATCAAGATATCTATTCACATGGTTAGAATCATATCACACTAGGATTGGTAAGAAGACCCTGGGTTGGGCCATCACTTTGATATATGTTTCGCCCAGGTTGCGAAGGAGTTTTTTGGACAAAGAACGCATACATTGTTACATAGATCCACTTTGTATTGGTCATGGCTATGTCTTGTCATCTCGTAGATCCACTGTGTATTTTTTGTGGCTACGATCAGTCTGAGTCATTAAAGTATAGATCCACATTGTATCTTCGGTGGCTATACCCTTTTATCAATACAATTATGGATCCGCAGTGTATATTATGGCGGCCATATCTCAGATCTTGATCACCCAAGCATAGGTATGCCTGCCTTGGGTCTTGAAACATGTCATGATGTTTGTTGGATGTTTTTGTGCAGCTTCCGTCAGGTTCCCTGAGTCTATACCCTTGCTTGAACATCTACAAAGTATTTCAGTCATCAGTTCGCATCTTCTGACTTCATACTTTGGTGGGCATTCTGTTACACGTCAAAATTTCTCAGCTGGATAAGTGTCACATTGTCCCTCTCAATCATCGTAAGTGTCGCATCTTCTCTACAACTTTCGCAAGTGTCGCAAGTTGGTCACTAGTGTCGCAAACGATGTTCAGACATAATTCCATGATAACGACACTAAGGAGGCACTTATAACATCTCACATGACTGATTTGAAGGAGGAGAACTGGTTTACTGGAATAAAATAACTCTTGACACCTGAAAGAAACCCTGAAACAAAGGTTTGGAGAGGGAACGCTCCCCTACTTCAACTCCAGAAGCGTTGGCGCTCCCCTATAATGCTTCAGGGAGCGTTATAACACTCCCCAGCCCCTTTTGGAGGAGCATTGCTCATCTTGAGAGCGTTGGCGCTTCCCCAAGGATTACCAAGGAGTGCTACAATGCTCTGATGCCCCTTCTGAGGGAGCGCTCCCTAATCTGGGTCAGTTGTTGGTCCATTGAGGAGAATAAGGGGGGGATATTTCGAGATTAGGAGGCAGTTGTGCTCGAATTCTTGGTTTCATCAAGAGATCCCTGATCTAAGGAGAAGGTTCCCAACTTGTTCTAAAGATAACTCAAGAGGTTCAACCCCTCTTAACCTATATAAACAGGCTCTATGATGGTGGAAAAGGGGAAGAGAAGAATTAGACATATGAAACTTGTGATCTTGGAGGAAACTTACAGTCAGCCAAAGGAGAGTGATCAGTGAAGCTGTTGTTATCCAGGTTGTGGATATTTCATGCAAGGGTTAGACGAAGGGGACTTGACGAAGCTGTCTCATTTGCATCTACGATTGTAAGTACTGTTGTCGTTATTCTCATTAATATGACACGCTTGGCCTGTTTCTTTCTAGTTTGTGTCTGATGTTACATGGAATTATCATTTATTGATAGATCTGTTTTCAAGCTAATGTAAACAGAGTAGGAAGTGGTCGTATCTTGTTTTGTCCACATAACTCAGCGAGGATCAAAGGATTGGAGTGCAACTCAGAGCGTGCAGGGACAAACGTCGATAAAAAGGTACTTTTGTTATCCTTCCTTCTCATGTATTAGTTTAGATAGATTTGAAAGGAAGTCAGTGTCCACGTTAAGCATTTTTCTGTCTAGGGTTAAGGTCAAGCTCTAGAGGTGATCTACCTATCCGCAGGGAGATTTTCCTACAACAGCAGGTGTTATCTGCCCTAGTACAAGCCCCTACTGTTCTCCTATGGTCATGGTACTTAATAAGAAGGTTTGTGGCACATGTGTACTGACTTCCATGCCCTCAACAAACTCACCATTAAAGACAAATTTCCCATTTCTATCATTGATTACCTCTTGGATGAATTGAGTGGCACCCAGTACTTTACTAAACTTGATCTTCATTTGGGATACCACCAAATCCATATGAAATAGGCAAACATTCCTAAGACTTCCTTTAGAACTTATGAGAGAGACTATGAGTTTTTGTTCATGCCCTTTGGTTTGTGTAATGCTCCCTCCACTTTCCAAAGCCTCATGAATCATGTCTTCCATCCTTTTCTCCGTCATTTTTTGTTAGTTTTATTTGATGATATCCTCATCTACAAAAAAACCTGGACAAACCATCTTGCTCATGTGGATCGAGTTCTCCATCTACTCTCTCAGCACCAACTTTTCCTCAAACAATCTAAATGTTCTTTTGGGGGCTTGGAGGTAGAGCACTTGGGTCATGTTGTTGACAAGGATGACGTCAGGGTGGATCCTAAAAATATTGAAGCTATGAAAGATTTGTCTCACACAAAGACTCTCAAAATCTTGTGGGGATTTATGGGTTTACCAAGTTCTTATCACAAGTTTTTTAATAATTAGGGAAATATTATGGCACCTCTCACTGCACTCCTTAAAATGAATTCTTTCACTTGGACTCCAACAGCTGTTTAGGATTTTCAAACCTTGAAGATGGCCATGTGCACCACTCTAGTCTTGGCCCTTCCTGATTTCACAAATACATTTTTCCTGGAATGTGATGCTTCCAGGAAAGGAATTGGCACTATCCTTATGAAAGAGGGTCAGCCTTTGGTCTTTACCAGCAAACAATTGTTCGAGGGAAATTTGGGAAAATCAATCTATGAGAAGGAAATGTTGGCTATTCTGCATGTCGTGGATCTTTGGCGACCTTATCTATTGGGGAAACGCTTCCAAATTAAGACAGATAGTCAAAGCCTCAAGTATTTTATGGAGCAACGCCTTTCCTCCCCTGAGAAACAAAAATAAGTGACTAAGCTCTTTGAATGTGATTATGAGATAATTTACCTTAAAGGAAAAGATAATGTGGTTGTTGATGAACTTTCCAGAAAATAGGAAGATGAAGGGTCTATTTTTTCTCTCTCTTTCATTGTACCATATTGGCTCCAAGATGTTCACCAAGAGTGGTTACACAATCCCAAAAGTTCGTATCTGATACAACAATTGTAGTCCAATTCTCCAGTTTCCCCAGGGTACTCTTGGATCAATGATGAGCTTCGATACAAAGGTCGTTTGTATTTAAGTAAAAAGTCAAAACTTAAATTCATGATACTTTCTGAGCTTCATGATACACCCTCAACTGGGCACTCCGAGTTTACTAAAACCATGACTGGGTCAAACATTCTTTTTTCTGGGAGGGTATGAAATAGGAAGTTCATAATTTTGTGGTTGAATGTGATGTGTGTCAACACAACAAGGGTGAAACTGTGAAATCTCCTGGCACAATACAACTACTTCTGATTCCACCTACTATTTGCCAAGATATCTCTATGGATTTTATTGTAGGCTTACCTAAGTCGAGCAATAAATTAGTCATCATAGTGGTAGTTGATCGTCTTTCCAAGTATGATCATTTATGTTCTCTTCAACAACCATTTACAACATCTATTGTGGCTCAACTTTTCATGGATCAGGTCTTCAAGCTTCATGGCATGCCACATTCTATTGTTTCTTATCGCGACCCAACTTTCACCAGCAATTTTTGGCAAGAACTGTTCAAGCTACAAGGCACCCAATTACATCTCAGCACAAATTATCATCCCCAGATTGATGGTCAAATTGAAGTTGTCAACAAATGTTTGGAAACATGTTTGAGGTGATTTTCATCAGAAAGGAAGAATCAATGGGTTGAATGGTTACCACTAGCTGAATGGTGGTACAACACTTCGTACCATACAACTATGCACATGAATCCTTTTGAAGAGGTATATGGAAAAAATCCACCTTCAGTCCTCTCATATTTTCTAGGTGTCTCGAAGGTCCAGGCAGTTAACCAAACTCTTTTAGCTCGAGAGTCTATTCTTCGTACCCTCAAAGAGAATTTGGTCATGGACTAGAATTGCATGAAACAAAAAGAATATCAAGGTCACTCTGAATGTCAATTTTCATAGGGGGATCATGTGTTTCTTCAACTGCAACCTTACAAGCAAACTTCCCTCAAGGTTGACCATTTTCATAAACTGGAGCCCAAATTTTATGGTCCTTATACCATTCTCAAGCACGTGGGACAAGTGGTTTATTAGTTAGCTTTTCCCAGACATTCTTAGCTCCTTCCTGTTTTTCATGTTTCCTTCTTAAAGAAGGTGATTGGAACTAAGTTCCAAACTCAAACCAACCTTCCTAAGTTGGAAGAAGAAGGATCCATTTGGCTACAACCACAAGCTATTTTGGACCAACATGATCATCGATTGCATTAGCAAACCATCAAGGAAGTGTTAGTCCAGTGGAAAGATACAACTCCAACAGATGCCACTTGGGAACCAACTACCATTCTGCAACAATTTCCCCATATCAAGACTCGAGGACAAGGTTGTTTTTAAGGGGGAGGACATGTTAGGGACATAACCCCTCATGTAGGTAGAATACTACATTTTCATGTAATAAAGGTCAATATTAATAAGGAAGAATAAGTCCAATGTAATAAGACCTAATAGAATCTTTTGCTTCTAGAAGGATCTTCCTCTAGATGGTTCTTTTGATAGACATATTTAGTATAAATATGAGTCGAGGGTATGATAACTTTTGTCTTGGATATTATTGCAATAGATATATGCTCTGTTGGAGTTTTCCCCCTCGAAGAGGCAAGTGAACATTGCTCTCAGTAATCGAAGTGCTCTTTCTGGTGTTCTTCTGGTATCATTTTGGTATTATTGTTGTGTTGTTCTGGTTATATTGTTGTTCATATTCCATTTCTAGCTATTTATTTGTGTTCTGAATACTTTTTATATCTGGAATATTACAACAGGGGTCAACTACAATATAAATAATGTTTCTACTTGTGTTCTAGTTGGGGAAATTTGTGGAATCGATCAAAATCCCCAATTTTGGGTGTATTTTAACTTAAACTCAACATGGGTATGTCAATAATTGGAATTTGGAAAATGAGTTTTGGTTCTTGAGGAAAAAATGGCCAAATCTATGGTAATTGCATGTTTTGGGGCAGAAAATTAAGTTCACCAATAGAAGAAATCCGGGTCAAAACCCCTCTAAATCCAAATTTTGTTGTTGGTATTGTTGTCTTAGAGGTTAATGTGGGAATCTGAGTGGTCGAATAAATTTTTTGAATGGTCAAGTTTGTGTAGGGAGCTTCGTACACAGTTTCATGATAGTTGTAGATTCACAAGTTTGAACATTTCAGAAAATCAGTGAAGTACATAAATGCCATTTGGTGGTCGATATAGAGTTTGTTGTAGAAGAAAAATATTTTTTGGTTGATACATGGCGTATCATCAAAGAAAACACTTTTGTCGCACAATTTGTCGGCAAGCGAAAATGTTTTGAAGTCATTGATAGAGTGTGTGTTTCAGTGAAGGAAGATATATAGAAGTTATCGATAGAGTGTGTCAGCGAAGAAAGATATTTTGGAGCAGTCGAAAAAGGAGTGTATTGGTGAGGAAAGTATATATTTTTTTGGTATGTTGGCAAATAAATATATTTTGGATCCAATGATAAAGGAGCGTACCAGTGAGGTGTAACACTCCATTTTCCCCAAACGCGTGCCCCTGACCTAGCCCTGGTAACGCCTAGGGTTCCTTAGTGTGCCACCATGGCAGCTCAAGGAGGGGAGTCGTTGCCCCCTCCTTCCCCCTCCACCTCCTTTCGACGTCTGGTAGAAGCCTGCAACAAGAAGTCGACCATCTCAGAAGCTCTGAGTTTTTTCAAGAAATTGGATGATATACCAAAGATCGAACTGCCGCCTGAACACCCAATGCAAGTTTCCCTTTCCCTCTCTGAACAGGGACTTATTGGCCAGTTTATGGGACTCTGGCCCTCAACTAGATCCACAGACAACTGGATACAGAGAAACTGGAGGCCATTGATTACAAACAATGTGACATGCTATGCGGTCGGGTGAGGATACTTCATTTTCGAATTTATCTCTTAGGAGGACAGAGATTTGATTTTCAGAAACGGCCCATACTTCATGGGCACCCAAGGACTCTACCTAAACAGATGGACTCTGAATTTCGATCCTGCTTCAGAAGTCCCCAAGGATGTCCCGGTCTGGGTAAGACTCCCGAACCTGCCGATTCACTACTGGAACCCCACCTCGCTTCAAGCAATAGGAAATGGTCTTAGTTGCTACATTGATCGAGAAGAACCAAGAGACCAGTATTCCTGTGCGCGGATATGTGTGGAGGTTGATATGGAGGTAGGTCTACCCGAGGCAATAAAACTGAAAGTCGGCAGCTGGAACCACTTCCAAAAGTTGGATTACAAACAACTCACGTTCAAGTGCAGAGGTTTCCATGAATATGACCACTTCCAAAGGAACTGTCCAAACCCCCCACCCCCACAGAAAAAGAAGGGGAAGAAGGCTGTCAACAGGCCCAGAAGGGGAGATCCAAAGCGAGAGGCCAAAGAAATGAGAAGACAGAACCACCGAAAGCCAAATCCTCAGGAACCAAAGAAATGGAGAACAACTTCAGTATCCTAGCTAAAGAAGCGGAGGAAAGGGAACAAGCTCCAAGTAAATAAGTTCAAGAGGGAGAAAAGGAAGATTAGAACCCTGAAGACAAGGGAAACAAGCCAACAGAATAAGAAGGGATGCAAAATAACTCCCCCCAAAATCAGGAAGGCAGTCAGAACATAGAGGAAGGGGAGATCTCTATAGGCAACGACTCAGATGAAGAAAATGAAGTTTGGGCCACCCCAAAGAAAACGGGAAGAGGCCGGAAAACAAAACAAACTGAGAGGGACCAGGAAACCTACAAATATGTACTCAATGGGTCGCAACCCACCATCAAGCAGTTTATTAACGTTCGTCACACACGGAAGCAAGCCAAAGCCTCCCAAGGAGGCCATCCCTCCCCCCAAGGTTTATAATGATCATAAACTCCTGGAACTATAGGGGAATGGGCAGCAAAATGAAGGAAGAAGCACTTAAGCATATAATCAAAACCTCAAAAGCAAGTATCCTACTGCTCCAGGAGACTAAAATGAGCCAACAGGATGTGCTCAAAACCTTTTTGAACGTTTGGAAAGGAAGCCTCGGAGTTGCTGGGAACACCAGAGGCGCCTCAGGAGGGCTCTACACAATGTGGAATGCCTCTAAAATAGACATGCTCAGCTCTGACACTTGCATGCACTGGATTCACACCAAATTTCTCCACAAAGACTCGGGCTGCCAGGTAAGTGTCTTTAATAATTATGTTCCATAGCATTTCGGGGAAAAAAAACACTGCTGGGAGTCCTTACAGGACTATCTCCAGCAAAACAATCTCACCAATATCATCCTTGGAGGAGATCTAAATGTAACTCTAGCCCAGGAAGAGAAGAGAGGTGGCTCCATAGTAAGAGACCCGACCAGAGAATGGGTAGAGGACTTAGCCTCAGCCTGGGACCTCCTCGATATTAAACCAGTCAAAGGACATTACACGTGGACCAATAAGAGGATTGGTCCTAGGCACATCGCTGACAGACTAGACAAATTCCTAGTACAAAGCTCCCTCCTGCTGCTAGGACACGAAGAAAAAGTAGAAATTCTGCCCCATAGCGTCTCTGATCACAAGACGATTCGGTTAGAGATTAAAAAATACCAAGTCAGAGGGCCCATCCCCTTCAGATTCAGCCCATGTTGGATAAATGACAAAGACTTCATGGATCTAGTTACAAAAATATGGGCCACCACAGTGCAAGGCTCAATTTTTCATGTGTGGGAGGAAAAAATTAAAAGACTAAAAAACGCTCTAAAGCTTTGGGCAAAGAACCAACCAAGCCCAATAGCAATGCGCCTAGCAGCCCAAGCCCAACTCGAGGCCCATCAGTTGGAGATGGAACAATAGGAGATCACCCCTACAATCTTGCAATAGGAGGACAACCTTCAAAGGCAATGGCACAAAGCCTGCAAAGTGGAGGAAAACTATTGGAGGCAGAAGTCAAGAAGATTATCGCTGAAAGAGGGAGACCATAACACATCCTACTTTCACAAACAAGTGGAAGCAAGGAAACAATATAAGGCAGTGACGGAAGTCCAAGTCCAGAACAAAAAAATTGTAGATCCAGAGGGCATAAAACAAGCAGCGTATGAATCTTTTGAGAAGCTATACACAGAACCAAAAGACTCGGCAATGGACCAGCAGAGGTACCCTCTCACGGTTATCCCAAGATTAATAAATGAGGACACCAACAACAAGCTGACAAGTGAGGTAACGCAGCAAGAGATAAAGGAGGCCCTTGATCAGATGAACCCAGACAAGGTCCCAGGACCGGACGGGTTCACTGCCAGATTCTATCAGCAGTGCTGGAATATAATTAAAAAGGATCTAACCAAAATGATTCAGAAGTCACAGCAGGCCAGTAAGCTGGGAGGAAGCACCAACTCTTCCTTTCTGGCACTCATCCCGAAAGAAAAAGGAGTGATTTCCTTCAACCACTTCATAACAATCTCCTTATGCAACACAAGCTATAAAATCCTTGCCAAAGTAATAGCCAACCGTCTCAAGGCAACTCTCCCTCTCATCGTTCCTGAAAACCAAGGCGGCTTTGTCCAAGGGAGGCATATCGCCGACAACATCATCCTGGTTCAAGAGGCAATTCATTCCAGTGTCCTAAGGAAAGAAAAAGGTATGGTGATCAAACTGGATCTCGCTAATGCATTTGATAGAGTCAGACATGAATTTTTATTTGAAGTTATGAGGAAGTTTGGGTTTGACTCAAAATTTATAAGTTGGATAAAATCCTGCATCGGATCTCCTTGGATAGCTCCTCTGGTGAATGGGAAAGTAACTGCCTTCTTCAAAGCCTCCAGGGGCCTAAGGCAAGGATGTCCTCTTTCGCCCTTGCTCTATGCAATTCAAGCTTCAGTCCTCAGCTACCAATTGCAAAACTCCCAAACTCACAAAGATCTTCATGGATTAAGAATAGCAAAAGGGGTGAAAGACATCAACCATGCACAATTCGCAGATGATACACTGTTGTTGGGAGGAGCAAGCCCAATAATAGAAAAAAAGTTTAAGGTAGAACTAGACGCCTATGCATCAGCCTCCGACAGTGAAATAAATCAGACCAAGAGTAACATTTATGGTTGGAACATGACCCCAAATGAAATGTTGAGAATAACAAGAGTCCTAGGGATGAAGGGGCATACAAATTGGGAGGCCTTTAAGTACCTGGGAGTCCCTATCTTTAAGTCTTCCCCTAGAGCCTCCCACTGGAACCATCTTGCAGAAAAACTCAAGAATAAATTCACTTCTTGGGGGGAAAACTGGCTAAACTTAGCAGGGAAGGCAGTCCTGATAAAGGTTGTGGTGTCTAGTATCCCTATCTACCAGTTCTCGCTGTTGTTATCTCCTGCCACAGTCATCCAAAAAATTGAATAGAGACGCTTCTTATGGGAAGGAGGAAGGCAAGTAAGAAAGAATCTACACTTGATTAGCTGGGAAAAAAACACAAATCCCTTCATGGAAGGAGGTCTCAATTTAAAAAAAACAAGAATTCAAAATCGGGCCTTAGGGGCAAAGCTTCTCTGGAAGATGATCACCAACAAACCCTCTTGGAGTAAACACGCTCTTTGGAGGAAATACTTTCGAGGGTCTCGGGATAGAAGCTTAGAATTCCCATGCAAGGAATTGAAAAGCTCTCCTATCTTTGCGCTATGCAAAAAGGCGCTTCCTCACTTCAGCCCTCATCTAACCTGGGTGCCGAAAAATGGTAGGAAAATAAGAATCTGGACAGACTCAATAATGGGCGACCCTTCTCTAGATCAGCGTCAGGACCTACATTTCCTCAAAGACTGGATGGACAGTCAAAACATTTTAATGCTCTCCGACATCTCATTTTGGGGAGAAGAAAGGCCTCACCTCTGGCAAGGGTGGGAAGTTCCAAATAGACCAGCTGCTCTGGATAGTCAATGGGATGATCTTAAGAAGTGTCTTCAAGGGAAACCCCCTCTAAAAAAGAGAGGCAAAGATGAAAGAGGATGGGGAAGGAATGCCCGGGCTTACACCACAGTAGAGGGCTACCAACTCTTCATCACCATCCCCACTTCTATGCCTAATCCGGCACTTTGGAAAGCAGTCTGGAATCCTTGCTCCCTCCCAAAAATCGACCTCTTCATTTGGACCCTGGCGCACAAGAGTATCCAAACAGGGGAGAACCTTAGAACAAGGGGCTGGGAAGGACCCTTCAGGTGCCCTCTCTGCCTCCATGAGGAAGAAACCACTGACCATCTCCTCTTAAACTGCAACTATTCAAAAGAAGTCTGGATGAAGGTAACATGCTCCCAACTAGCAGCCAATTTTCCTCCTGATGTGATAAGTCTCCTCCTCCAATGGGAATCTGTGTTCCCCTTTGCTTTCAAGAGGAGAAACCAAGCTCTCTTGATATGGGGAATGCTACCAAAGTTTGTCCTATGGAACCTTTGGTTAGAGAGGAACCATAGAATTTTCAGAGAAAGTCAAATGAGTGAAGACAGAGTCATCACTAAAATTCAAGCTCTGTTGGGAGAATCAACTTCTCATCTTTTCTCTACAGTCAAGCTTCACAAGATGGACAAAGAAGAGGAGCGTTGGATAGACCAGTTCAAAATACAAGGATTAGAGATCAAAAAGGGAAGTGATCCAATCCAAGAAGGCTGGGAGATCAGAAAAAGCGAAAATGAATTTGCAAAGTGGAAACGTGAAATAAAAATGCCTATTCTCTTCTTTGATGGGGCCTCAAAGGGAAATCCAGGCCAGGCTGGGGGAGGGGGTATAATTGAAAATCCCAAAGAGGACTTAGCAACGCAATTCACTATCGGACTAGGCATAGAGTCCAATAACAGAGCTGAGGCTTTGGCTCTCTAGCAAGGTCTGCACCAGGCAATTAAACTCAGAATCCAGGATTTGACAATCATTGGCGATTCCAGAATAATTATACAGGCCATGATCAAACACTCCACAACCCAAAGTACTAAGCTCAACAATCTTCTTGATAAAATTCGCCTCCTCTTAAGGAATTTTAACTCTTATCAATTTTTTCATGTGTTAAGGGATCTCAACGGAATGGCTGATAAGGAAGCCAACAAAGGCGCGTTGTTGGAGGCGGGGGTACTGTAAGTCAATGGAATGATGAGTAATGTGGAGCTCCCATGAACCCTCGACGTCCTCTTGCACTCTCCCAAATGCAAGATTGGGCAGCAGTATGGGATTTGGGTGAATCTCAAAGGCAGAGTGGGGCAGAGGTTCTGGTTGGATGGAAGAGTTGGCTCAGTACCATGAGGAATGGTGCTCTCAATCCGGGGGAGACAAGAGATCCGCGTGACCCCTGGCCAGAAATCCAGCAAATCCAACTGTAATAATGAGAACGCGCGCGGAAGAAATAAAGGGCGACCTATGCCCTCTCATTCATGTTCAAGCAAAGATCTGCAAGTCGCTTAGAAACCGAGAGAGTGTGAAGCCTCAGAGTGAGAAGGGTAGGATGCGCGAGGTAAGAGGACGAAGGAAGATGGCTTCTTCTTCGACAGGGAAGCTGAGCACGGAGGAGCGTCTGAAAGAAATGGATAAAGCTCTGGCGAATCTGCAGCAGCTACTCCAGAATCAATTGGACTTCTTAGAGAACCTGGACGTGGAGGCTGGGCGCAGATTGGAGCAACTTGAAGCTGATATTACCACCACCAAAATTGGCTTCGCAGAGGAGCTGGAAAAACTCCATAAGGAGCTGAAAAATCCATAGCAGGAATTTGATGAAAGGATGGAACAATTGGAAGCCAAGATGGCCCAGCTGAACATCAACTGGAACGAGGATTCCAAGAAGTAATCCCCCTTTGTAAGCAATCTGTCAGCAAGATCTGACCAGCACTTTGTCATTTTGTATTGTAGCCAATGCTTTAAATAATCAGTATGTTAAGCAACATAGGAGCTAGTTTAGATCACAAGTTATAGCTTTCAAAGTAGAATGGTATCAGGAAATTAGGCCCGAAGAAATTCGGGGCCATTTTGTATCAGAATCTGTGGCCTTTCCACCCCTTTAATATAATCTATAACCGTTTTCATAAAAAAAAAACACTCCATTTTCCCCAAGTTTATAATTATTATTAAGACTTCATGATTGTGATTCATAAACAATGTAAATTATGTTTTATGTTTAATGATGATTTCTAACCAACTAATTAAAGGGGAAGCCTTGAAGTACTATCCATGATACTATGGGATGGACTAGTGAGGGGGAATTAGGGATTACCTCCTTTCTCAAAGGAATTTAACCTTCACCTAAGAGAACATTGATGACTAAATATTTTGAAGTACCTTACCTTCTTTATTTAGAAGAAATTAGTTAATGAGACTCGACCTGGTGGTTAAAGAAGTTAATATTTCCTTTAGAAATGTACCCAGGAAATGACTGGGCCAACTGTAAAGAGCCTGACTCTCATAAGCTTCTGACATATGAAAGTGCAGGAACCTGAGGAAAAGAAAGAATGTTCTAGATGGAAGGGACAGACACACAAGAGGGTGCATGAGTGCAAGGGGGGAATGAATGCACAAGAAGGAATAAAGGAAACTAGGAATTTTTGGTGAGGAAATTAGGAAGCTTACCCAACGAACTAGTGGTCGAGTTGAAGAAGAGAAATTTCCCAGACCTGATCTTGAGCAGAGACAGATGCAAGTTTATGCTTGTTGGATAGAAACCAACATTAGGAAGGGGAGGGGGATGAGGGACTATTTAGTAGTGAAGGGACTCCCTTGTGTAGAGGAAATCCAACTAGGAAGGAATTTGGGAAATTATTGGTGGCCCTGGATTAAATGGTTAAAGGGAATTTATGTTGTTTCCTATTAGTGAAGGAGAGAATCTGTCAAAATTATACCTATAAACTGTGATCTATATTGTGATATTCCCTTGGTGGTATCATGGCCTGGCATGAGGTTGTACTATTGTATAAATAATAAGTGCAGTAATGCCTATGGTTTGGTGGAAAGGCCTTCACCCTAAGTCAGTTGGTTGATCGACTATTACTTTGAGATAGATAAGTGTTTATAGTGTTCTTTGTAAACATTTTATAAACGAATGTTAATCATTTCATTTTTATTTGGAAGGAATTTTAATATGATGAATGGATGTTAAGTTTGAAACTTATTTATTTGTTAACAATCACATTAGAAGGGAAAACACCCATTTTTTTTAGATGTGAGTAGCCCAATTTTGGGGCCTATGATCCTATGAGATCTATGTGATTTGAAATGGAATGTTTGTAGGATATAAAACCTTGTTTTTTGTTTTCCGATAGGTATTACCGCCTTTGTATTAAGTGCATGGGTCAATGGCATAAAACCCTTCAATGGAATCCCTATTAATAGTGGGAGAGAGGTGACGAGTTTATTCACCCTAGGAGTGAAGTTCCCCCCCTTTGTTTCTCTTCCCAAGTCATGGAAAATTCCATGCTAGGTTTAAAATTCCTCTCTTTTATATTTATTTTCCCGCATATCAAACTAGAGAATTTCATATTGTAGTTTTGAAATCAAGAGTGAATCTCGACCCTTGGTCAGAGATTGGGTAACAAATGTGCCATGGGACAAGAATAACCTTGAGTCTAGTAAGAATGGTTTGAATGTGCGATATTGAGTGGGAGAGAGATGTTGATATGTCAAGGATCCAGAGTGAGAAGATTTGGAACGTAGATATTGACCTAGACCTAGACCGTAGGTTGCATCTAATTCTTTTTTTTTTTTTTTCAATTCTAATTTTTTTTTCCCATAGTATCAACAGATTGTTTCAAACATTCTCTAGTTGCAATGTGCAATTGTGAAAATCCATCAAAATTAGTTATTGACTTCCATTTCTCTAATTATTTTTTATTTTGTGTATTCAACTTTTAAAGTAATATTTTTTTTGGAAACTCGATTGTAGGCCACATGGTGCAAAGTTACAAATTCCTCTTCTATAACCTCTAGTTGTTGGGTGACTATGGCTTCAACAATTTCTCTAGTTTCTAGTAGTGTTTTATCATACCAACTAGGTTTTTCAATAATCTCATCAACATCCATATCTCGTGGGCTTTCTTGGATTCCAGGTATGCTTAAACTTGTTTTATTTGTATTTATTTTTCTCTTAAAAACAATGTACATTGTATGATATTTCTAAAGGTTTTTCTTGGGTGGGTCCTTATTGTTGCAATCGTATGAAACTTCAGCTGATTTTTTTCTCATCTCAATACCACTCATCCCAGGCTTCATTATCAACAGGGTATTTTTCTGGGAAACACTTGGTGAATTAAGGTTTCTATATGCTACTTCTCTACCATGGAATCAATAACTTTATTTAGTACTGATCAATTCTTCCACGTCATTAAAATATTGGTCAACCATAGTCTGAGGGGGGTCTAAATTATCTCTACCTCCTTGAAATTGCTCAATTTGGGTGAAATATGAAGAATAACCAATTGATTCCATATGTGTAGTGAACATGTCATTCAGGTAAAAACTCTCAACAAGTTCAAATTCCTTTAATTCGAGTTGGTCAAGATGACCTGGAAGCTCATGCAGATGGGTTATATGTTTTACAATGATTTCTCCAATTTTCCAAGGTAGGGGTATGAACTGCATTTTTCTCTTATCATTGAAGAAGCGGGCCTAGGTTTTATATTACCTGCACATTTACTCAGAAAAAATCTTGTCTAATATGTAAAATGGGAGAGGGAAAGGATTTTCTTCACCTCCAAATAACTTGACAATGATAAAATACTCAATAGTTTTGAAAAATCCTTTCTCTGTGAGAAAGGTGGCGACTTCAAAAATAATATTGACGTACTAGGACCAAAAACCAATTTTTTGAAATCTGAAATGAAATTATTTTGAATCAGTTAAAATTTGTATTGATCTTTGTGTCTTTACAAAGGAGAATACCAAGCGTAAACTAGTTCCATATTGAAATCAATATTTGTTTCCTTTAGCAAGTCCTCAAATACCTGACAGTAGGAAATGTTGAAAATGAGGTAAGACGTCATATATTATTTCCGATTCTTTTTCAAATTACTTAATTGGAAAGAAATTTGAGTTGAAATAATGTGCCCCTAGTCTATGATGGTGTTTTCATGCAAAGAAAAACAAAGAAAAAATATATATTTTTTTGGTACAGATGCAATGGATTCTAAACAAATAATTCAAGAAAATAATTACGCAAATTCCTTTTATGGGTATTTTAATGAATTTACCTCAATCTTGGAAAGATTTAGGGTTACTGCATGAGTCAGCCAAATAATCGTTAAGAAACATTTCTCCTCGTTTATGATATTTAAAAAATTAATTATCCTCTTTGCCTTTAAAACACATAGTGGATGTAGGAAGCATGAAAATTTTTAGGGGATAAATTTCTCCCATGGGATAATTCTCCATGATTTTTCCCCAAAAAATATTTTCCAATTTCCATCTTTTCTAAAAATGATTTGCCCAAATTCTATAGAATATAATTATTTTACCTTCAAAATCGCCAAAATTTTATAGAAACTATATAAAATTTGTAGAGATTTGAACATTTTTATGAAAATATCGCCAAACATTTTATAGTTTACATATTAAGGACTAGTAATATTTACCAAGGTTTCTACATTTTCAAATAAATTTCCATCCTTAAAATTATCGTTGGTAGAAAGTTGTAGAATTATGGAAAATATTTAAAGAACTAAAGTAATGGGTTGTTGTCCTTGAAGTTGAATTATTCTTTTCTCCTAGTTATTAGCACACCATTGAACAAACTCTCTGAAATATGCTACTTTTGTAACACAACCTGCTAGAGCTATTCCTGAAGTCCAAATTAAGTTCATCTTTTTCTCTGCTAGAAAAAGGGCCTTGTAGTAGTTGTATGCCCACGATCATTGAAACTCTTGATTTTCATGCCCAAGTGTGTTTTGTGTATCCCCGCAATACAACTATTTTTTCTTACTTGACTTTAATTCATTTCTTTTAGCTATGGAAATAGGTGGTGCTACTATAAATATTTACAGGTTGGCGTATTAGTCCCTATTTAAGTTATCACATATAATATTAATGGTTCAATTGTCGTAAATATTATTTCAAGTTTACCATCCTACACGACAATATTTTTGAATTTATTACCAAGCTTACGGGATCTTCGTTGAGTTAATAATGACATTATGTCTTCACAAATGGTTGTTGATGTGGAAGAGGAAAATAAATGTGATGGGAAGTGGTGATGTGATGTCATGAAAGATGAAAAGTAGTAAGTATGGGGGTGCATAATTATGATTGAAAAGTTCATTATGTAGCATGCGGGACTGTAGAACTATGGACCTATGGACATACGAGACTAAAAGTCATGGAGGAAGGTAAGGACTACTGCACCGAAACAATAAATTCGACTAAGTATAGGAGGAAGGAATTATGTGGGCCATGTAAATGGGAGGTACATTTTGTCAAACATGGGATTGTAGGTTGGTAGGTATGCGGGTGTTAGGCACATGCCCAGTTCAGGAGAAAATCATGATATGGGAGAAATACAACTGTCAAGAAAAGTAGTACGTGGAAAGTAGACACACATGAAGGAAAAGCAACACATGCAAGATAGACGTGCATGCAGAAGTGGAAAGAATTTGAGGCATGCATGTAAGAAGACCTGGCCATGATAGGGTTAGGGTTTTTGTAAGAGAATGTAATGGTTGGTAAGACAAAAACATGTATACGTAGGTACCTAGGAGGCCTAGGTCGAGGTTATTTGTTGTTGTTCATCGGGGTTCGTGCCTTGGGGTTGGGTTTTTGGTTGGTCATTGTTACTATGTCGTTCGAAGGAAGAAGGACTAAAAATTCGATCTGTGTTGTAATTTGTTGAGCTGAGGAGAGGAAATAGGTTAGATCTTGAGGGTTAGATCACAAGCTAAGGAGCCTAGTGTGATCTAGTCCACCTCATTTTAGATCTCGACCTGCTAGATGGATAATTGTAGTGCGCACGATGTTGTAGTTTTGGAAACACCATAATAAAAGAGAAGAGAAGATAAATATTTTTTGACATATCCCAAGAGGGGTGAACCAAGGTAGTTCATGTGTTATGTGATTGAATATTGTGTATTTCCTTTACTGCCAATGATTAGATGTTAGACAAATGTGTGAATGATTAGTTAGATTTTCTATTTTACATGCATGAGTAAGAATGACAAGGTATTCAATATAAGCAGAATTTTAAGTAACAAATGAATATCACAAAGTTTAATCCCATATCCCTGCGCATTCCTAGGATATAGGAACTTGAGCGTTGCAGCCACCAATAGAACTATCTCAGGTGAGACTGCGCACTGGACTGTGTGTACTGTGTTTCCTTTTGGTTTACCAGAGGGGTCGATAGTTTTAAAGGGTTTTTTTTGGAAACCATAGTAGACCTGAACCTGGGTCAACCAAATAAAGGTAGCAAGAGGGAAGCAAACCAACAACGGGGGTGATAATATGTAATGAAGTGGTCTGCATCCAAAGTAAGAAAAATGGCTAAGAATTATAAGGAGTGATTTTGGGGTTGAAAAACTAGGAAGTGGATTATGTCGAATGCATTATTTTGGGTCTAGAGACTTAAGACAAAGGCAAATGGGATGGTCATTCATCCCACATCCACATTTAAAGAAAAATGGTTAAGTATGTGAGGGTAAAAAGGTGTGGTTTGGAGAAAAAAAAAATAGAAAGTGAAAAATGTAGGCAACATAATTGTGGACCTGCGAACCTAAGGCCATGTGGGTCTAGGACTTGTTTTACTCCTGCATAACTAAAAAATGACTAAGTATGGGAAAATTTTGAAAGGAAAAAGAAAATTCTAAGGAAATCCTAAAACATAAGAAAATAAATAAGGGATAAGTTAAAGAGATGTAAGTGAGCATAAATATTGATCACGAATGTGGATAAAAAATGCCCCAAAAGACTTGTCAAATCTTGAGGAATTTTATTGAGTAGTGTTGGTCCCCATGACTAATGTTGTCTTTTTCCCTAAATGGCTCTATTATATGAGTTTCAACTTGGGATAAAATGCAAACAAGGCTATGGATGGAAACATTGTCGATTCTATTGTACTCATTTACAAAGAGTAACATTAGGGGAATTATTCTCCCACAAGTTTCATTTCCATAAAATTGTTTTCTCATAGTGATCAACCTCCATTTTAGGGCACCTTTTCAAACTAATGCACCATTTTCCCTCCTCGTTTTCCCTATCTTATTTCCTACTTTATAATAAAATGATTCTAAATCATACACCGAAGGCCATTATGTAAGTTTATGTGTTTCACTTTTTTTTAGGGTTTTCTACTTACTTGAGTTTGATTTTACATATTTCTTGAGATAACTAAGTCATTGAGAGATACAAGATACTAATTTTTGATGTAGAACTACTTATTGTAGAACACTACAAGTTGTTGTAGAATATTACATAATGCTACAAGTCATTGCAAAAGTTAAAATCATTGATGAAACAATTGTTTCAAAATGTTATAGGTAGTTGTAGGTCTAAATAGAGTTGTTGGATAATCAATAACATTGTCTCTAGAATGAGGGCCCAAGTGTTTTAGCAAGATATCAAGGATGAAAAGAATAATGTAATACCTTGGTTTTGACCCCTAGAATGTATTGAATAAGTTTATGTATAATTTATAAATGCATGGTTATAATAATGGGAATCAAGCCATGTGATATTAAATAAATGACCCTATGTATAAATCATGTAAACATGTTATATGGATTTTTAGTGTGGACCTAAAGGTAAATTTATTTGTAAACTACTGTGGATATTCCACTAGAATAGTTCATCACAACAGATCTAATAAAATACCGAAATATTTACTATTAAAGTTATTTTTCCTTTAGATCTCTAGAATATTTAGTTACTGGTATTTTTTCTTATGAATGAAATAGATAAAATGAGGAAAATAGAGAACATTAAAATATAATCACACCATCCACAAATAAACACAAGATATTACCTTAGAAACCCAATACGAGAGAAAACCCAGCTAGAAGGCTAGGTTGCTCTTCTCTCTTTTCTCTAGTATATAAATGTTGTAAGTATAAAGAAGGAGGTGCTCTATATGTATTTTCTTTTGAACCATGGCCTATATGGCTGCTACAAAATCTCTCCTTGTCTATTATTCTCACAAAATACCACTTTCATATGTTTTTCTCAGCTATGGAACAAGATAGAATGCAAAATAATGGAACCCCTTCTTCTCCTAGTGGCCTAATATTTAACATAGTTGTTATAATGTTATTTTTGTTGGATTACTGAGAGGGGGGCTGAATCAGTAATAGAGAAATTTAATCCTTTTTAACAATAAAATGTAAGTGTTATATCAATGTATCATTATCATCCAATAGTTGCAGAGTAAATAAACAATGAACAAATGAGCAATAATACACATACATAGTACACCAATGTTTTTACGTGGAAACCCAAGGCGGAAGAAAACCACATAATGGTTTTTCTTATATGTATTTAACAATAACAGTCATTGAAAGCACCAACTTCCTTTGTTTTCCAGCTTCAACATGAAGGAGTATCCAACCCCCTATTTTCTTAGGTTACAACTTGAAGGAAGCTCCAACTCACCATTTCTTTGTCTACAACCAGAAAGAGGCTACAACCCCCTATGTTCTCCGACTACAACCACCTATCCTTGCCCCATCCAACCTCCATGAAATAAAATTATAATGATGGAACCACTGTCACACTATCACTGTGAAATATACTGTTGTAAAACTGTACCAATAAACCTGTAATCAACTTGTACCATAAACAAGTGCATCAAACATGCACCAACGTGTACCAAACAACCTGTAATCATCATGTACCATAAACAAGTGCATCAACCATGTGCCAACCTGTACCTCAACTTGTACCATCAACAAGTGCATCAACCATGCACCAAATATGTACCAATCATGCATCAAATACACATAAACTATGACTCATTGATATGTACCAAGATCATCAACTATACACCTCATGTATGTGCCAACTCATCAACTACTTGTCTCAACCATGTACCCAACATGTACCTCAACCATATACCAAATACATATACCAATATAACCATCAAAATTTCTCTAGTAATACATCACACTATCCATAGCCAAATACCATAAACCTTTACATCAAACCATGTGCCACAACCTCATTGTTATACAACCTCTATATGTAACATACCTCAACCAAAATCCCTCATCAATTTCATCATCCAAATATGATTTGTAAATTTGTTATAGACCTGGTGTATATGATCACATACCTCCAAACCTTCCTTAAATTTAACAACAAGAGACTAGCATTTTCATCAAATTTTAATTTAGTCTCACATGACTAATTTTGGATTAGTCAACAAACCTAACTTGAAATAATGATAATTATGTACATGTCATGAATAAAGATATAAAAATAGTACACAATGTTCTTCAGTGTCTTTTATGAAAATCCTATAGATTTCACTACTTGGAACCTCTCAGAAAAGGAGTTATAGCAAAAATGGCATACCTTGTTGAATTATGGTGTATTCTAGAGAGTGAACTTGTAGAGCGTTCCCCGCACGAAATTTTGTTGTATGGATATGAAAATTGTACAAATAATACTAAAGATTGTAATCTAACCAATACATTTGGTCTTACTAAATTTGGATCTTTTATGAAGAATTTAAGACATTTTTACCCAAAACACATGTTTTAGACTAGTTTCAGGACTAGCCACAAACCCTATTTTCCATGGAGTGTAAATAAAATAATACAATG
Organism: Picea engelmannii; assembly: GCA_009831015.1. NCBI lineage: Eukaryota > Viridiplantae > Streptophyta > Pinopsida > Pinales > Pinaceae > Picea > Picea engelmannii. Next base: position 504,203 of record ML787600.1, on the reverse strand, counting down.
ACCCACAAGCATAAATTTTTATCACGACTGATTTGATATGTTTCCTCAATGGCCTCCCAATTTCACGGTCGAAATCATTCTAAAAAAAAAATTATTGCGAAAATGGTGAGATGACCTGTAAATAACATACCCTAGAAAGCATCATCAAAAAAAGTATCCTCCCTTGAATTTCGGTCTTATTTCATTCACCTTCCCTTTGAAATTCGACTTAGATATCCTTTGGTTACCTCAATCGCTTGTATATATTCAATATGCTCAAGTGTGATTAAAAATGAGAGACCCTTGCCTCTTATTTATACTTTCATGTAGCTTCCTCAAGGGGTTACCTTCTAACAATCTTAACCCACTTTCCTTATTTTAGGGCTAACCCACTTCTAACCACTTGTCCACTTAGTAATTTCTCCATTAACTTTGTTATTTAAATAATTTATTTTGTATCCACTTTGACTTATAGTACACTCATCACTTCACTTTATTATTTAAATTTCCTTCTAACCATCTTAACCCACTTTCCTTATTTTAGGGCTAACCCACTTCTAACCACTTGTCCACTTACTAATTTATCCATTAAATTTATTATTTAAATAATTTATTTTGTATCCTGCTAGCGGGAAAACCCCCCCTTTATCTACACCAGGGTTCATAATGTATGCATATTGATTAATCGTCTAAAAGTCAATTAATTCTCTATACTACCCCAAACATACCAAAAATCATATGAAGAAAGAAAGGAAAAGGAGATCGAGTAACTATACCTCTACTCCCACGTTTGGTGATCACCTCCTCGTGCTTGGAAGTTCCAGTAACTACAAGCCTCCTCCCAGAGATGATCTGCATCCAAATATTGACAAACAGAGAACGACAAGCATGCTATTTCATATACAAGTTAGGGATAGATGTTAGAATGTCAAGTATAAACCAATAAAATTATTCAAGGCACCATGATTTGGGACAAGAAAATGTAATTATTTTATTAATTACATGAAGATTATACCTTTACAATCTAAGTCGGTCACCGTTCCGCGAACCTGGTCCAGGATCCTCTTCACCAAGCTCCAAGTGCACCTTCTATGAACTTTTCCTCTCAACCTTCTGATCTCTTCTTGGGAAGTGAATGGGTTATGATGGAGGAAGAAGGGGCTAATGAGGGAATGTTGAGGCAACTCTCACAAAAGGCAACAATATCTTTGGCAAGGAGGGGAAGTGAAATTGGATAGAGTTTCACTGTTCTTATGCTTAGATGTGAAATGAGACCCCAAAACCTCCTTTTATATGAAAAAAGGATGGTTATTCGGTTGGGTGACGGGATATAGTAGGTGGATTAATTGGGAAACCTCCAATAGCCCATCAATTTCAATGAATTCCTTGCAAATTTTTATTTTTTGCAACTTTTGCAAGTATACACGAGCTATAATGGTGAAACATGTGTATGTACGCGATTTGTAGTGGTGCAACAAATGTATATACGTGGGCAGTAATGGTGTATGGTGCATACATCTTCTAAAAATTGTTTCTTTAAGAAGAGCAACTCAACAACTCTTTGGAAAAAAAATGCAAGTAAGAGGGCCAAGGCCATGTATGCATGTGTAGAGAAATTTATGATTATTAAAGATGCCCCCTAATGTGTGAGGTCAGAAGAGCATCTGATGGCTGAAATACATTACAAAATATTCACCAATGTACGAAAACGAGTGAGCCCGGGACCAGAGTTTGGGAGGTTCCATCTGCAAAATAACAATTATCTCTCTGAGGCGGGCATACCTATGATCAGGATTAATTAAATCATGGTTTCCAATCAAATACACTGCAGATCCATGTCATATAACTATATAAAGTGTAGTTGTGAGAAATACACAACATGTCTACATCTCAAAATCAAATATATACAAATATAGTATCCATCTTCAAGAAGCCAGTGATGCCCTATGGTTGGATATGAGGACTTCATAGCTCGAGAAAAAACATCAAGATATTCAAAACTCATGTAGGAGTATAATGGGAGTGCATAACTCACTACCCTGAGGTCTTAAATGGCTCATCACAGAGGCAACAAGTTCTACACGGCTTGTGTATAAGGCATGCTTCAAAGGTTCAGTTGAGAGAAACATGGAGTCGACATTAGGCCAAAGACACAGATATGCAAATATGATTAAGAAAGACACGATGAGACCCCCTTCAATGTAATTTTTATGAGCCCAGAGAAGGTAAGCTTGGTATTTTTTTAACGTTTAGAGAGTATGAAAAAAAATAAAAGAAGACTCCAAGGAGTAGCTTTTTCGAAGATAGTCTAGTCGGTTCAAAAAAGGGTTAAACTTGCACCAAAAAGACATCCATTCAAAATCATTTTAACGAGTGTGACAAATATAAGATCACTCGGAAATATTTTAAATTTTAAGGAGTCTGAAAGGAGATTAACTATGGACTCATTGCCTTTTTCTGAGTTTAGTATCCTTAGCCCGAAAAAGTATAAAATTTATTGAGGAGAACTCTCCCGGTGAGACGAATCTCTCGAGCATACCTTTTTCCGCAATAATATACAGGCTGGAAAAAGTGGTAAACTCATGCTAGTAGATGTTCTTGTAGACCAATTTAACGAGTGTGAAGGAACAAGGTCACTCGACGATCTTTTCAATTTTAGGGAGTCTGAAAAGAGCTTAACTATGGGCTATGTGGGGGTTCCTTTTTCGTAAGTAATCTCCTAGGCCTGAAAAAGGTGATAAACCAAAACAATGAAGAATGTTCATTTTTCGTAAATTTAGTCCCTCGGGCCAGAAAAGGGGTTAAACTTATGCCTGGGAATACTCTTCTAGTGAACCAAAGTTCCTAGAGCATACCTTTATTCATACAATTGACCATCCAGACTGAAAAATGGGTAAACTATCATCGGACAGACGTGCCTTCAAATTTGAGTTTGACGAGCGTGAAGGGAAATAAGATCGCTCAACAATATTTTCATGTTTAGAGAGTCTGAAAAGGGATTAAAGAAGAATCCAAAGGGCTACTTTTCTTATTTAATCCAGACAAGATCGAAAATCATAAATATAGTCTCGTCGGATGTTTCTTTTGGATTTCAAAGAGAGCTTGAAAGATAACAAAGTGTGCTCATTTTGGGAATCTCAAGGGTGAGGCCAAGAATGATGGTGCATAAAATGAATGAAGCTCAATCCTGTAATCATGACAAGACTACCAAGGACTCTTGAGCCTTATAGTCATTACAGACAACATGGATGCCAAAATGTAAAAAAGATCTACCTAGGGAATTCATGTAAAGGTAGGCTCTACCACCTAATCACGACACTTCTAGAGAAACAATGAAGGTTCTGTGTCACACTTCAATGGGATCGATCATATGGAAAAATGGAAAAAAACAACGAGATACAGAAAGTGGAGGTGAAATCCTAACTTATATGCAAAAAGTTGGAAAAAATGACTTTTACCAAAGTACATTTAAAGTGACCCATCCCCCAAAAGGTTACCAAACCAAAAGGAAAGGTGTATCATAACATCCAATAAGAAAATCGAGAACGGAACCAAATGATTTCCAAGCCAGGAAAAACAACAAAGGGGGTAAAAAAAGTGGCAAAAAGGGACAAAAAAGTCTATAAATAGAAGCTGACGGCTCATTTTTAGCATTACATTTTGAAAATTGACCAAAAGGAGAAAATAACCCCTTTTCTAAAGAATTTGATTGTGGGAGATTCAGTGGAGGAATTGAACTTCCGCTCGAACCAAGTAAGTACAAATGCACCCCTCTTGCATTTCAATTCTTAATTTATTCATTTCCTTTTTTTCTTTAGGGGGGTGCGCTCTCCTAAAAAGAGTGGCCCTACATGTACTCAGGATGTTCAAGGACAACCTGTGTATGTACTCATGAAAAAAACAATCTACTCGTGTACATACATGATTGTGGCCAAAACAACCCGCATACACCCTCAAAAGCTTGGAAAATGCAAGAGATAACTCCCTTTTATCTACCATGGAACAGGATGTATGTCCATTGGATGGAGAGGGAACATGAGAGAATTTATGCATTGGTCAAAGAGGATCCTATTGCCATTGCTACATTGAAACAATGTGGATTGTGGAAGTTCTTCCGGTGTTCGTTCATGAGGGAACAACCCAAGCTACTGAATGCCCTGGTTGACTACTAACATCCTAATGCAAAGGACTTCATGATAGAGGGGCACTTGTTGACTCCAGAAAATAAATATATCGACTTCCTGACTGGCCTCTCGAGGAGAGGGGAACCAGTCAATGTGCGGAATTTCCCCCCCGGGCCTTTGAACATCGAGGAATACATTCAGATGTACTGTGAGGCTGACACTGAGAAGGTAGGTTCTCAGGTGCCAATTCACAATATCATGATTTTGTCTTTGAGAGTGATCTTGTTGCTTATTGGGAAGATTACTAGATCCACAACCCTGCACTAGGCTTCCCAGGTGCACATGCATTGTGTTATCCAGTGCTAGGAGGCATATATATTTGAATGGAGTATGACCATGCTCACATGCATGAAGAGAGAGTTGACAAAGTTTCGGCTACGTAGCAACAAAAAATTTGGGTTTGGAACCATTATTTGTTTGTTCTTCTTCTTCGAGAGTGCCCATCTTGAGTCCTAGAGAGACTGTGCAGGGGCATGTGGCCTCCTTCCCAACAGTATGCAGATGGGTATCATTGTTTCCATGATAGGGGGGATGGAGGACCATAGAGGCCTTCGACGACACATTTTTTTACTGGTGGGCATGACATATTATAGGGATAGAGGACTACCCCTATGCTGGAATCAAGTTTTCCATGCATCCGGACGTGCCCATGCCTCCTGGAGAGGAGCGAGAGATAGGTAACATATTTTTAAAGTTATTTAATTTTTAATTGTTTTTATATATATCATTTTTATGTGTGTATTAGAGTACTGACTTTCATGTATCTGTTATGTATAGATATGGGACCAGTGCACTCGATGCACTTTGCGAGGCCTCGACGACGTCCTCGACTAGAGGAAGGACCAGCAGAAGCTGGAAGATTAGCATTTGCAGGGGGACCTCCAGTCGGAGAGGCTGAGAGAGTTTTGAGGTGGGTGGAGTGAAACCTCATTGCACTCAACCGTATAGTACCTATGGCAGAGATCGAGGATCTTCTGCATTCTATGTAGCCTCATGTAGTGGGGGTGCCACAGAATTGGGTCTAGCTCTTCCGACATTTAGCCAACGTCGTCATTCACTATGGTAGGGCCAATAGGCCCCAATCTTATATAGGCTATAATTTTTTGTGCCAAGGGAAGCATTGTATATTTTTTAGGGCATAAGCCGAGCGATGTATACTTAACCTTACTTTTTAGGCGTTCGATCCCACCTATGTACTCATGACACTTTTGATATATATATACATCTTATTTTTCTTTTGGATCACATTTTTTAAAAATGTATGTACATGTTTATGTGTGTGCTTATTTTTATGTGCGTGCAACATGCCAATCTAATACTTGATTAGCTAGAGTATCTGTGATATGATTAAATCTCCTAGGAACATGGATATATGTAATGTAATCAAAGTAACATTCTAAGATATGTACCCTAAAGAAACGTCGATGAAAAGTAGGATCATAAACACTGTAAATTCCATTTAATTGGGACACAACCAACTGAGCATCGAAGTAGACCTGGAGGTGAGAAATTCCATGCGACAAAGTGTCACAAAGAAACTTTATCACTGTGTTGTACTCAACGACATTATTTGTGGTGTCACCTAGAGAAATACCTCTGGAAGATAGCAACTGACCTCTAGGTGTGAAAATCACCCAAGTTGCAGAAGCAAGCCTTCGAGTGTGTCAGCTAGTGCCATCCGCGAACCCAAAGAACACATATGATTCACTTGACATCTACCAAAATGAAAAAGAAGACATAAATAACTACACGTCCATAAAAAAAAAAGACAAAAATTGTATAAGAACTATAGATATGTACAAGAAGTCACCCAAGTGACCAACCTAAGAGTAATACCTCTTGAGGTAGAGCGCATTTCTAGGCTCCGCCAAGGCATTTCCTTCAAATTAAACCAGATGGTAAGAGCCCTTATTTAAGACCTCTTTCACAATGAACGGTCCAAACCACATGGGTTTGAACTTGCCTTCCCCTAGGGGATCTTCCTCTTGATCATAGACCGGGACAAGATCGCCTTCGAAGAAAATCCAAGGATGAATGGATTGATTGTACTGACACTTGACTCGTTGCTTATGAGCCTCATTGGCCAAGGCTGCATCACGACACTGCTCATCGAGATGCTCGAGATATAATAGGCGTTCCTTAAGCAGTGAAATTTCTGGAAGTAATTTCAATACCAACTTTAAAGATGGGATCTGTCACTCAATAGGAAAAATTGCTTCTATCCTGTATACGAGTTGAAAAGGTGAGAAATCGGTGGCAGTCTTTACATACGTTTGGTAGGCCGACAATGCCAAGTACAACTTCTAATGCCAATTTGAATTGGAAGAATTGATCGTTCACTGAAGAATAGTTTTTAGAGACTTATTCACATCTTCAACCTGACCATTCACTTGTGGGTAGTAGGGAGATGAATGTTCTTTCCTCAACCCAAGATTTGATGTTAACTCGATCATCATTTTGTTTTGGAAGTGACTTCCATGGTCAGTAACATTCTCCTTCGGGATGTCGAACCTTGCTACTATTTAGTTAAAAATGAAAGAGTCATTGCTTCTCCATCATTGTTAAACATTGGCATAGCCTCGACCCACTTTGTGAAGTAGTATACCACTACGATGATGGAACGATTCCCCCTGGTTTAATCCGAGTGAAATGTAGTAAATTCAATCCCCCCTTGGTGAAAGGAACAACAACAATGACATGAAACATGGGAGCGAGATGTGCCCACATCTTCTGAGAGAAGATATAACACAGGTGCCACTTCTTGATCGCCTCAAGACAATCCTTGATTAACGTACGCCAGAAGTAATTGGCATGTAGAATCGTTTGGGATGTTGCCAACACAGAAAAATGACCACCACATGCTCCAGTGTGGCAGTCGTTCAGAACAAGCTATGCTTCCTCGTGTATAAGCCAGCGGTGAAGAATGCAATCTACACCTCGACGATACAAAGTGTCATTGAGTATGAGATAGTTTTGTGCCTGATGGAAGATTCGTTGATGCTCATCATGGGAAGCAAAAGCAGGGCACTTCAAATTATAGAGATAAAATAGTATATCTCCATACCAGGGGTCCGAAGATGCAATTAAAAATAGATCTCCTTTGATAAGAAATTATTCGGGCATGACATCACTAGAATCGACTAGAAGTTCCGAAATAAGTTCGGCAAACACCAACAAATTTTTGGATTTCGCGGAAACAAAATCCAAGTCAAATTCCTGGACAATTACAATCCATCTACTGATATTTCTGCCAATGACCCGTCATGTCAACACATATTGGAAAGGGGTCACAACAACAATGATGGTGGTCTTGCAAAGAAGAATGTAATGATGAAAACATTTTAAAGCATGCATTATTTCCAAAGCAAGCTTCTCAACATGGGAATAGTTGAGTTCCGGCCCAACCAGGCCTCAGCTAAGGTAATAAATAACATGTTCCTCGAGCAGATAATCCTCTTGAACCAATACCATGCCGATGGTTGAATCTGAAGTAGCCAAGTACAACAATAAATCTCTATTATAATCGGGAGGCTGGAGAAAAGGAGAAGACATTAGGGCATGTTTCAATGCTTCAAAAGAGCATTGAGAGGCTTCATCCCAACATAATTGGACTCCCTTTTTCAACAAATTCATAAACCCTTTAGTGATCTCAGGGTAATTTGTGATAAAACGCCAAAGAAAGTTCTCTTTCCCCTATAAGATCTGAAGTTGAGGTATTGTGCATGGGGGAGGCAATTGAACTATCTCCTCAACCTTGAGAGGATCGACCATGATCCCTGTTGTCAAAATAATGAAACCTAAGAGATGACTCGACGTGACATAGAAAATAAACTTGTTAGGATTCTAGCGAATCTGAAAGTAGTGACATCGTTCGAAGATTAGTCATAGGTGTGTGGGATGATCAGATATCTTACGAGAGCGTGATGCTAGATCATCAAGATATGCCTCGACTATATGTCTAATGTCATGGAAAGAAAGCGACATGGCCCACTAAAAAGTGGCTCCAACATTCTTCAAGCCAAAAGGCATCTTACGATACATGAACGTGCCCCAAGGACAAATAAAAGTTGTCTTATGTTGGTCTTCAAGTTTGATTTGAATCTGGTTATATCTCGAAAAACCATCCATGAATGAAAAGACCTCGCCACCTGTGCATTCATTGACAATTTGATCGATGAAAGGGGTGGGAAAATTATATTTCAGACAATCCTTTTTCAAGTCACGAAATTCCATGCACACGTGAATCATACCATGTTTCTTGTTAACCGGAACAGGGTTTGACACCCATTCCATTAACTATAAGGGGTAGATAAAACCAACTTTAAGCAGTTTATCTACTTCGACCTTAATTGTTGCCTCTTTCCGAGGATTTATCGGATGAAGCTTCTGTTATACCGGCTTGCCATCATGATAAGTCGTTATTTCATGTTCGATGATTCTTGGGTCTATGATTGGCATTTCCTCGTAAGACTAAGAAAAAAGGTCGAGGCATTCCTTAAATAACTTTGTATAAATTCGAATCTCTTCAGGGGAGCATTACGCTTCGATGAAAACATTCTCCACGACGCCATGGGTTCTGGAGATATACATAGGGATAGTTTCAGTGATACTCACCATATTACCCTCGGATTAAATTGTATGCATATCCAGAGGATTAATAGGACAAGACTTATCTACATTCATAGTCAAAACAAATTAACCTACCTCTATTCTCCTTAACCTCGAGAGGAACTAAGATCTATGATGGAGATAATCCTAGGGTCTGTCTGGGGATGCCAAGCACATCGACCACTTCAACTTCGACACACGTGGTATTTCCTCCTAACTGCATGGGGAAATAAGGAATGATTCCATGTGGTCTGAACAAATGACCGTCGAATGTCATAAGCAATGTAGGAGACGAATACAAAACGGGTTGGCCAATGGCCTTCCAACACGCCAACTACATCATGCAAGTTGAGGTGCCCTCGTCAACCACCGTACGAAAGATATTCCGAGTAAAATATTTCATGGTGTAAGCCACTACTATTTGAAACACTATGTGGTAAGGAAGACTACGTTTCAAGTCGGTTGGATCGAGAATGATCACTCTCAGGTTACAAGTCTCTACAGATCCCAAGGTGGGTAACATATATTTTATCTGCAAAGGGAAGCTCTGGAGGACTTCCAAAGAAGACATCACACAAGGGGTTTGTGCCAAATCTTCCACAATGAAGTAGTTCTGGGAAACACTTGTGTTCAAATTATGAGAAGCTTTCTTGAATGCACCTTTGGGGATGCATGTCATTGTTTCTCCCATCGTCGTCTCAATATGGAGAGGAACCGGTGGGTTTGTAGATTCTTTTCCCTTTTCAATAGATTCTAACATTCTATAATCTCGGGCCCTGGTAACTATATGAGCGTTTCCTTTCAACATGTAGACATTCGTGGCCGGATTATTACCAGTAGATGTGGAGGGTTGTTGACTTCCCCCTTTTGGGCTCAAGAATGCTGAAGCTTGAGCCATCTTTTGCCCATGTGGAAATGGGTTCATTAGCACAAAAGGTTGTTGTTGTGCCAATAACTTATGAGCCTCTGTAATTCGAGGGTACAGGTGAGTCGAGTGGTCCTCCGTGCAAAGGTTACACAGATACTTCAACTTTATTTTCTCTGTTTTTCCCCCGCCAACATTGTTATTAGACTTTTTGTCCCCTTTACCCTTCTTGTTCCATTGTTTATTCTTTACTTCAGCCTATTGGTTGGCCTTTGGGTTCATCGACTTCACACTTTGTACGTTTGACGTTTGGGTAGGGGGAACAGTCATACCAGAGGTTTGGATGGTTGCAGTCTGTTGTATCGAAAATTGTTGAAATTGATTTGACAACAAATCAGTGGAATTTCCTTGTGCTGAGCCCACTATACCATCGGCATGGGGTCCAGACTTTTGTTTGGCCTTGTCGAGCATGGACCATGGCACATCTGGAAAAATATCATAGAGCATGTTGGACTGAGATTAAATTAGTTCAAGCTGTTGTGTTCTCATTATCACCTCCTCCTCTAAAAACACTCCATAATTTGCTACATATTTGGATAAAATCGGTACCAAAGACTCCAGGAACCACTCCAGCAAGAAAGTCGGTGGGACCTGGACCTTAATCAATCTCTTCCGATGCCGCCATTATCAGATGTGATTAGAGATATGGTCAGCCTTAGTTTTCTCAAAGTTGGCCAGCAATTCGGTGTCAACATTGTATCTCATGGGTAACTAGATATGGTTTAGGAAGACCATCACCAAGTCATTAAAGTAATAATACCTCAAACGGTCGAGCTCAATATACCATTTCGAGTCACCCCTGATAAGAGTGCATCGAAAAAGGTGCAATTGGAAAGATTTTTCAAACAGTGAGTTTGATGAGCACCATAAGTGAAAGGTTGTCACATGATCACCTGGGTCTTCGCCAGGCTTGCCTTCGAATTTTGGAATATTCAAGGGAAACTTAGTCGGCATGGAGGGGCAATGTGGATCATCAAAAATTGGGTTTTTTAGTAACCTTGACAAGTCTGGCAGATGTAGCATTGCCAGAAATGGTAGTTTAGGTTGAGTACAATGTATAGGAAAAGGGGTCCTGGAGTTTGACTGACACCAGGTTGCCAGGAAAATTTGGATTGTTGGCCAAGGTTCTGGTAGAAACCATGGGATTGAACAATGTACGAAAAATATGTTTGTTGGGATATCATTGGTTGACTCCCATAATTGAACGACATGACTTGGGTGGGGATTTCTCCCTGCGTCGTGTTCCAAGGATTTTGGAAGGGGATGCCCCCAGCCGATCCCATAGACATAGGTACTGAACCTTACCCGCGGTTCCATTGACCATGGAAGGGGTTTCCCCCGAACGACATCCCCTGTGAGGGAACTGATCTCTGCTAAGGATTCCAAAGCCCCTGAGAGGAGAAAACTCTTGTAATTTCCCCTTGTGTAGGAATAGTACCCTACACAGAGTTTTGTTGCCCAAAATCGGGGTTACCCCTAGCCAAGATAGAAGCCTAAGAAAAAGCGTTGTTCCAAAACATGTCGAACAAAGAGAATGAAATAGATCCCACTGACGTAGTCATATATATCACTATGAATTAATTGCAATTTTTCTTTAGCACACCAATCTTTACCTTTCTCGAACATTTTTATATGATGTTTACCAAGTACACAACCTTCACAAACACCTTTAATGCAAGATATGGAAGGTAAGCCAAGTACCATTTTAGATAACATTTTCATTTTTCCATAATTCAAGTGACCTAATCTTTCATGCCATAATTTACTTTGTTCATCAACATGAGAAACATAAGATTAAAATGGTTGATTTTTAATTGAATGAAAACCATCAAATTTAAGTAAATGAGAATCATGATCAACAGGACCGAAAGAAACTACTTTAAAGTTATTTTTGAGATCTTTAAGAACATATTTATCTGTTCATGATTCAAACTTATACCCCTTTTTACATGTGCAATAAATAGAAAGAAAATTGCTTAGCATGCTTTGAAGATGAAAAACATCTTCCAATGTACCATTAGAACTTTAACATTACCAAAACCTACTACTAAAAATTGTTTACCATCACCAACAAAAACTTTATGTGATGTGTCCTTGTCAATGTCATAAGAAAAAAAAAATGAAGCAGTACTAGACATATGGTTAGAAGCACCAAAATCCATAATCCACTCCACAGAAGAAAAATATTTACTTGTGTGAAAAGAATATGCACAAAGAGCAACCTATTATTCAACCAAGGATTTCTTCTTGGATTTAGCAAGTTCACATCTTTGTTTAAAGCAAATATTTTTAGGGTGGCTAGTTTTCCCAAAATACTTACAAGGATTAAACACTTTCTTTTTACTAGCATCACCACATGCATCATTAGAATAGTGTTGGGAAGGTCCTTTAGTATGTGATTTAGGATTTTTATTAAAAAAATTATTATGACTATTTTTATCATGTGTCATTAGAGATTTATTAGAAGTTAATTTTCGTGAAGCAATCAACCTTTCTTTCTCATTGATAAAACATTTACAAATATATTCAAATCTAGGTTTCATAGTTCCATTTGACATTTCAATCGCTCTATTCCTAGTGTGTATGAACATGTAAAAAAAGATGGAAATTTTTGTTCTATAAGAATTACTAGGGTTGTATAATTTTTCGTGTAATCTTTTCCACAATTATTTAATTTTTCATTTATGGTTTTCAGTTCAACAAGAAAATATTATATCCATTCAAAATCTTTTGGATCTAACGCATGGATTTTATTTTCAAGGTAGTAAGTAGATATATTGTCAAATTTATCAAATAAAGAGGATAGACTTTTCCATACCTCAATCGGGCTATCTTTAGTCTCAATATGTAGCTAAAGAATATTTGAAATTGTTTGACCAATGAGCCATCTTTCTTGAATGCATCATTCCTCCCATGTAACCATGTCTTTAACATAGGTAGGTTTCTTCTTGTCACCATTAATTGGTCATCATAGATTCTTATTCCTGAGTATATCAATCATTTTTCTATTTCGGGGAAGATAGTTAGGACCGAATAACACAGGAACAAAAGCTACTTTGGAAGTCATTGTGATAAAAAAAATGCAAACAAAGACAAGAATTAGATGAAAAGTGGAAATGAAATGAAAGTTTGTGTACCTAAGTAACTTACCCTAAATCTGAGTAAAGAGAGAGAACCCAAGTGAAATATTGGTTGTACCATGCATGAGGAAGGCAAGCCACAGTTGTACAGACTTGGGCGTACGCATAGAGAGGGGAAAATGCCCAGAAACCCTCAGATCCAAGAAAAAATGGCCTCCAAAGTGTAGATCGGATGCTTGCAAAATCAAATTGACCTATAACTGAGTAGATGAAACCTTTTCACAATTATATCAGCCTCTAATTGAGAAAATCAGACCCTTACATAGCTATATTAGCCTCCAAACATGGAAATCGGTCTACTATAAACAAGAACACGGTCGTATGGCCTGCGTGGAGGGAAAAAAACATCCAGTGGTTCAAAAAACATTACCCAGCAAGTAAATCGGAAACATTACCCAGCAAGTAAATCGGCCTCCCACATGGAAAATTCACCCCCCTCAGACGACATATCGACCCCTCTCTTCTACAAATACACCTTCTTTTATGCAAATTGAACTCTCTGAAAGTAAATCATCCCATTTCTGAGAAACTCTTCCCTCTATGACAACAAATCATCTTATTTCTTGGTAGATCGACTTCTTAAACAATAAAATCACACTCTTTTTCCTACAAAATGGGAAAAAAACATGACATGCGGCAAGAAAAATAAAATCTGTATTGAAAATGGAGGTTGTACGTTTTGTACGAGTAGTAGGAAAGAGGGATATTGGCATGATTAGATATATTGTGAAAAATCCATCACAAGGAAAACAAATCACCCAAAACGGCCTCTCGAATCAAAATTTATGAGCTTTGGAAGAATTGGCTAGGTTCAGTAAAAAAAACTAGGCCTTTAAAAAAAATAGGTTCAGTAAAATACCAAACCAAAAAAAACTTTAGGTTTGCAAAAAAATTAAAAAGACTTAGGCTATGCTAGGAAAATTAATTAAGAAATGGGAAAATGGTAGCCGTTTTTGACGAACTAGTAGTAGACAATAGTTAGATCATATTTAAAAAAAAAACACATAAATGTGAGAAATATGTAAGACAAGTGTTAAGTTTTTAAAAAAAATCTTGATCTTGTATCCAAATTCCTAGATCTAAAGAGAAGGATATAATGGCTACGAGATCTAATAGCAAAACTATGAAAAATATAGAGAGCCCAAATAAATATGAAGAAAATGTTGTTGTAAAACAAAATTACTGGAGGTAGAGTATAAAAACCTTATTTGATACCATGTTGAAATATTAAAACATACGAATAAACATGAAGCAATATTAAACAAAATTAACATATAATCACAATACGAAAGAGACAAAAAAAAACCCCAAAATGGGGAAACATCCATAGGGAGGTATCGTCTACTTTATTCTTTAGAAATATCCAATATATGTGGTAAATCCATAGGGAGGTATCGTCTACTTTATTCTTTAGAAATATCCAATATTACACTTGAGAGAACCTCCATAAATGCTTCACCCTTTACAAACATAAAACTTTTCATTGTGTCTCATGGGTCTCTCTTACCTCTATTATATACAAAGAGATATGGAGGAATTACAACCCAATAATACATGTGGGATAAATGTAATTTCATCTCTTTTTATAATGAAAGATAACAAGAGATTTTTACTCCATGATGAATTTGGGACAAATATCTTTTAAATAAGTTTACAACTTACTAGACATTATTACCTTACAAAGTAACATAATCTAACACATGTACCTCCTCATTGCCTGACACTATAGAAATATCGAAATACTACACACAATCCATTATGTGAGTTCTACAAATCCATGGGGCATGATGTAACCAATTGTCGGTTGTTGCAGTTGATGAAGGAGAACATTGCATATGCATATAGGATTCAAGAGGAGAATAAGGGTGGATACCATGGAGGATTCTAGGGAAGACAAGGAGAAGGATATGGAAGAGGAAGAGGTAGAGGATATGATGGGGGAGGAGGAAGATTGTCCATTTGATTCAACTATGGCCAGACAATCCACTTGGTGCATTTTTGTACCAAGCCTTGCATGTTGTCTGGATATTTCCATAGTGCAAACCATGTCATGGAAGATTTACTCGAGTTGGTGGCGAAGTGGAAAGAGAAAAGTGGTGATGCAACATGATGATTTTTTATCCATGCAAAGAATAGAAGCTAAAATAAGAAGTCGATGTACACATAGTAACCCAAGGAGGTTTTTGCACAGGAACCAACCTAAACAAATGAGAGTGCTCAAGAAAAAAATTGGATGGAAGGATCAGGAAAGTAGTTCAAGAACCTCCCAATTTTGATGTTGTGTAGAAAAAATAGTTCCTATGTGATGCACAAAATGCAATTGAAAAGGTAACTATGCACAAGGAGTTGTGATATGCAACGTACGATGTATCTCGATGCAATTCTTACCTAGGAATTAACTCAGAGAACTAGGTAAGTGAATTCTTGCATTTTTTTCTTAAAGTGTTGGGTGATCCTATGAGTACCAAAAATTTGACACGTTTTTTTATTATATGGATCAAGGAAGGTGATAATGAAAGTTTTTTTTCGGCCCCATTATCGGAACAGGATGTGTGTCATGTCAGCGAGAGGAAGTGCATGGGCAAAGAATTTAAAATTACATTCAAGTAAGGTAGATATGAGATGGAAGGTGTTATGTTGGACTTGAGTTCTAATGTGAACATATTGCCAAAGAAGTTGTGGGAGTTGATGGGAAAACCTAAGCTAGTGTTTTCTCCCATTCAATTTAGGCTTGCAAATCAGTATAGAATTCATCCCATTGGCGGGTTGGAGAATGTTGGATTTAACATAGATGGGGTAATGACCAAAGTAGATTTTGAAGTGATAGAAATTATAGATGATTCAAACCCATATCCATCTTTTCTTGGAATTGACTAGGTGTTTGATAATAATTCCATCTTAAATTTGAGACAAAGGGAGGTGTCCTTTGAGATGAATACCTTGTGTGTAATTGATCCACTAGATCCGACCAAGGGTGACATTTATATTGAACTAGTGAACAAGGATGTGAAAAGATCGATTATTGAGAATATATACAACATCATAGGGTGCAAGGAGGATTACATGAACCCAACAGTGAATGCTAGATGATATAGAGGAGCATCTTCTCATATGACACTAATTCAAAGGATGCACTAACTCGATGGAAAAAGAAATTGTATGAAGTTTCAACTAGGAGATGTGCACGAATCACTAAAGCAGTGCATTGGATTGGATTCAAGCTATGTGACCTACCCTGGTTTGATGTGATAGGCTCGATGGATACCTTTATAGAACATATGGAGGACACTGTGCCTGGGAACCAAAGGGCCATGGATGCAATAGTGAATGGAACACTTGTGTGTCAATGGGAAACACATCACATAGACTCACCATACTAGGCATAGGTAGTAGACTGCATCAGAGTAAGGTTATATCCCCTAACTGACTTTGAGTTAATAACCACATACAAGGGTACCAAGGATCCCTAGGAACACATTTGGTTATGTGAACAACACTAGACGACTAAGAAGGTTTCTAGAGCATAATGGGTCTAGGTTTTCCCACACTATGGATATGGTTCCCAAAAGTTAGTACATACAGGAGGAGGCTAGGAGAAAAACCAAGGAGTTGGGAAAAATGAGAAACCATTTCTGTGAAACATTTAATTTTACGTCGAATATCCCCATGTAGAGGTATATTGTATTGAGGATACATAATTTTATCTTCAATTAAAAACCCATAGACCCCATGCAAAAGGTATTCTGCACCTACCATAAACTGATGATGAAGTTGAATCAGTCAATGTAATACTAGAAGGTAGATAGTGATGATGTGCAGGAAGAGGACCCTCGGATATTACAGATCTAGGAAACATATGGAAAGTGCACAGTTTAGGAGAAGGCTTCTAGTATTACTGTGCCAGATTATACACAATCACTAAGGACAAAGAAACATAACATAGGCACAAAGGAGGCACCTAAGATGGTTGTAATTGGTGATTATTGGGACCAGGAAATAGTGATGCAAGTGGTGGACTTGCTAAAAGAATAAAAAGACCTATTTTTAAGGAGTTCTTCTAAGATGAAGGGTATTGCAGGGTCCTTAGGGGAGATGACAATTCAGTTGAAAACAAATGCCAAAACATTCAAGAAGATACCATATCATTTGAACCCAAAGTATATAAACAAAAGGTGTGTAAGGAATTGGACTGCATGCTAGATGCAAGTATCATCGTCCCTATGGAAGAATCAAAATGTATCACCCTGATGGTAGTATAGCCGAAGAATATAGGTGATTTAAGGATTTATGTAAATTTTCATAGAATAAATGCATCTTGCATTGTTGTGGGTGAGAAATCCCCCTATGGACTAGCATTAAGGGTTTTGTAATGCATACAGAAAATGACCTAAAGTCTCCTACTTCTTACCAACATCCCAATCATAAACCCCATTATTCATATGCAAATACAAGGTTAAAAAGATCAAGTTACTATACCTTAGTTTCTGTGTTTGATGTTGATCCTTTAACGTTTGGTCACTCCTTGACTGCAAATCTCCTCCCAATGCTGACCTACATCCATAAAAAGTCAAACAAAGAACTCCACATGCATATGATCTATGAACTAATGGGTTATAGATTCCATCAAAATATAATCAAATTTAAACATTGAAAACCTCATATGGTGGGACGGGAAAAGTACTTATTTTTATTAATCTCACAAGAGTAACTTACAATAGTGAGATCGACCACTTCTCCTCGAATCTGGTCCTGGGATCCTCTTCAACTATGCTCCAACTGCTTTTGTATATGCTTCTCTTCACACACTAGTTGTAAAAGGTTGGGACAAAGGGAATGTGAAATCGGGTAGAGTTTCTTTACAATTATTTTCCTCCAAATGGGACCCCTACCCCTTATTTTATAGGCTAGAAATGGCTAGGTATTTGGTTGAGTGACCGGATACAGGCAGTCAAACGGCTTAGGTAACTTACCCAAAACTGTGAGTTTCATCTGCAACTTTCCTTTTTTCGTTCTTTTGTAGGTATATGTGGGTTGTAGTGGGTCAGCTAGCGTATACAGATGTCCAGTAGTGGAGCAAGGCACGTGTGCCTGCAAAAAGGGCGTTTTTAAGAAGAGTTGTTCAGTAGTGGCTTGGAAAAAGATGTCAAATGAGATGGACTGATGCCAAGTAAGCATATATGGTGAAAATTAGGGTTATAACAGATGCCCCCTAATGTGTGAGGTCAGAAGAGCATATGATGGCCAAAATGCATTATCAATCTTCACCAACGTATGAAACAAGTGAGCCCAGGGACCAGAGTTCAGGAGGTTCCATCTTCAAAATAACAATTGTCTCATGGAGGCGGGCATACCCATGCTTGGAATGAAATAAAATCATGGTTTCCAATCAAATACACTGCAGATCCATGTCATATAACTATATAAAGTGTAGTTGCGAGCAATACACAGCGGATCTACATCTCGAAATAAAAAAGATATACATGTATAGTATCCATCCTCAAGAAGTGAATAAGGCCTGATGGCTAGAGATGAGGCCTTCAGATCTCGAGCAATAGCTTCAAAATATTCACAACTCGGGTAGGAGTGTAATATGAGTGTACGACTTCACTACCCAGAGGTCTTCGACGGCTTGTCGGGAATGGACTAGAGGATTTTGATGGCCAGGCTGAGGGCTTCATGTATTTCAAACAAAGACTTGATTGAGCTTTCGGGATGACTGGGCATGAGGGAAAGAGGCAATCTCTAGAGGGGCTAACTCAAGCTTGGTAATAACTTCCCTTGGACAATAGAACGACAAAATATGAGACTCAGGCAGTGTGTTATTTGACATAAGTCTGCAATGCAGGAGGCAACACAAACTCTCCAATTTTTTGGAAAAATAATGAAACGAAGGAGGACACAACTCTATGTAGAGAGAACAACTTCCTAAGGTCATATTAAATCCCAGGTCTTGAAGAACAAATGAAAATATGTGCTTTGTCCAAGGGCAACTCATTGTGCTTCCAACAAAAAGAAAATACTTTTCCCTTCCTCCTTTTGGGGTATATTTGATTTTTTTGTCTTTTTCAATAATTTCGAAAAGCTTGAAGAAGAATAAAAGAATGCTATGTTACAAATGAGGATCGAGTGTCGCAAACATACTAGTTCCAAGAGCAAGGAACACATGGATGCTCAAAGAAAAGGGATATATGTAGGAAAAGGAAACTCAGGAAAAATCCTCCATGGGCCAAGGTGTCAAGACGCAGAGGCAGAATGCTACAGGGCTTGTGTATAAGGCATGCTTTAGATGGTTTAGTTGAGAGCAACATGGAGCTAGCATTAGGCCAAAGACACAGGTATGAAAATGCAATTAATAAGACACAGTGGTAACATCCTTCGATGTTGTTTTAACGAGCCCAGAGAAGGTAAACTCGACAGTTTTTCATATTTAGAGAGTCTGAAAAAGCATAAAAGGAGACTCCACCGGGGTACCTTTTTCGAAGGTAGTCTAGTCAGTTCAAAAAAGGGGTAAACTAGCACCAAAAAGACGTCTATTCAAAACCCTTTTAATGAGTGTGATAAAGACAAGATCACTCGACATTTTTTTCATATTTAAGGAGTCTAAAAAAAGATTAACTATGGACTCCATATGGGATGTTATTCTAGACCATTTTAACGAGTGTGAAAGAATAAGGTCACTCGACGATTTTTTCAATTTTAGGGAGTCTGAAAGGATCTTAACTATGGACTCCATGGGGGTTCCTTTTTCGTAAATTTAGTCCCTCAGGCCCGAAAAAGGGTTAAAATCATACCTAAGAATACTCTTCTAGGGAACGAAATCTCCTAGAGTATACCTTTGTTCGTACAGTTGACCATTCGGACCAAAAAATGGGTAAACTACTATCGGACAGACGTGCCTTCAAATTTCAGTTTAGCGAGCGTGAAGGTCAACAAGATCGCTCGACAATATTTTCATTTGTAGAGGGTCTGAAAAGGGCTTCAAAGAAGACCTTCTATGTTTTGGGAGTCCTGAGGGTGAGATGAAGTAAGATAATTAATCATGTGAATGAGGATCATACTTGTAATCAGGCAAAACTAAAAAGGACTCTCGGGCCTATAGTCATTAGTGACAACATGGACGCCAAAATAAAACCAGGATCTATCTAGGGCATCCATGTACATGTAGGCTTCTACCACTAAATTACGACACTTCTAGACAAGAAAGAGGGTTATGTGTCACAATTTGGTGGGATCGATCCTATGGCAAAGCGAATAATACAACGAGGTGCAATCAACGGAAGTGGAAACCTATCTTACATGCACAAAGTTGAAAAATTGACTTTTCACCAAAAGACCTTTAAAAAGACCCAAATCTCCAAAAACATTCCCAATACCTAAAGTAACATTTATTGTAACATTCCATACGAAAATCTTGAACCATACTAAATGATTTTCAAGCTAGGAAAAATGACAAAAAGGTCCAAAAAATGACAAAAAAGGGGCCAAAAATTCTATAAATAGAAGCTGGAAACTCATTATCACCATTGCAAATTGAGAAATTGACAAAAAGCCAAAAACACCCCTTTGTTAAAAAAAAGTTGATTACATGAGCTTCAGTGGACAAAATGAACTTCTGCTTGGACCAAGTAAGTACATACTAACCCCTCTTTCTATTCAATTATTCCTTTATGCATTTAATTTTGTTTTTACGAGAGGCATCGACCTTTAAAAAGGTCAACCCTACATGTATGTGGGTTGTCCTATGACAGCCCGTGTGTGCACGCTTACAGGGTAAAAACTGCATGCATGCACACACAACTGTGTACACTACAGCCCACGTGTACCCTCCTTTTTGTGGAAAACAAATAAGAAAGAAAGAGCTAATCCTTCATGAACTTGTGAATTGCAGGATGTATGTTCATTGGAGGTAAAGGGAGCATGAGGACATTGATAATTTGGTTGGAGAGGATCCTGATGCCATCATCGCATTGGCGCAATGTGGTTTGCTGAAATTCTTCCAGTGTCCATTTATGTGGGCACAACCTAGGTTGTTGAATGCCTTGATAGATTAATGGCACCTAGATGTAGAGGCATTCGTGCTTGAGGGATAGTTGTTGACTCCAACAAATGAATATATCTACTTTCTGACTGGCTTCTCAAGGAGAGGGGAATCAGTCAACTTTCGCACGTTTCCCTCTGGGCCTCACAACACAACGGAGTTAATTGGACTCCATTGTGAGGCTAGTACCGACAAAGTGGGCACACAGGTGTCGATAAGCAAGATTTCTAACCTATCGGTGAAAGTGATAGTTCTACTCATTGGGCAGAGTACTGGATCCACATCTTTACATCAGGATTCCTGGGTGCACATGAATTGTGTGGTTCGGTGCTTAAATGCACAAATTTTTGACTGCAGCACCACCTTTCTGATATGTATGAAAAAACAGTTGACAAACTATCGAATGCGGGTGCACAGGAACTTCAGGTTTTGGGACTATTCTTTGTGCTTTCTTCTTCTTAGAGAGTACCCAGTCTTATCCCTAGAGAGACGATATGAGGGCACGAGGCCTCTCTCCCAGCGATATGCAGGTGGGCGGAACTATTGTCGTGACAGGGGGGAGGGAGGACTATCGAGGCTTTCTACAACAAATTCTTTTCTTGGTGGGAACGACATATTATGGCAATAGAGGACTACCCCTATGTTGGGATTGACTTCTCCAGGAACCATGCCATGGTCGTACCTCCCGGAGTAGAGCGAGGAGAGTTAGGTATGCTTGTTTTTTTTTTTCAAAGTTTATTTAATTTTTTTTTCTTTTTATACATATCATTTTTTTTAGTTTTTGTGTACCAGAGTATCTGACCAGTATGTATATTTTACGTCCAGATGTGGGACTAGTGCGTCCAATAGATTTTGCGAGGAGGTGTCTACGTCCTCGACCGGAGGCAAGGCCATTAGATGTAGGGGGTCCTCCAGCTGGAGAGGCTGATAGAGTTTTGAGATGAGTGGAGTAGAACCTTACCTCACTCACTCGCACAATCCCAATGGCAGAGATTGAGGACTTGCCATCGTCGATGCAACCTCATGTCGTTGGGGTTCCCTGGACTTGGGTCCAGCTTTTCCGATGCTTGGCCAACATCGTTGTTCATTATGGTAGGGCCAACATGCCCTGCCCTTAGCTTAGTCTAGACTTCTTATGTGCCGAGGGAACCTTTTGTATATTTTTTAGGGCATAAGCCACGTGACTCTTTACTGGACACAAATGTTTTGAGGTGCTTGCACCCACTTATGTACTTTGACACTTTGTGATATATATATGCGTTTTTACATCTTTTTTTGTTTTATGGATTACATTTATTTACAAATGTTTTTACATGTGTGTGTGTGTTTTTCTTAAATGTGTGCAAGATGCCAATCTAAAATATGATTAGCTAGAGTATCCGTAACTTGATTCAATCTCCTAGGAACATGGATATACGTAATGTAATCAAAGCTTTGTTCTAAGAGACTTAGCCTAAGGAACTATCGGTGTAGAGTAGGATCATAAACGTGGTAAACCCCATTTAACTAAGACACAACCAGTTGAGTGTCTAGATAGACCCGTAAATGAGAGATTCCAAGTGACAAAGTGTCATGAAGAAACTCAATAACTACGTTGTATTCAGAGGCATTGTTTGTGGTGTCACCTAAACAGATACCTCATGAAGATAGAAATTGGCCCTGAGGTGTGAAAATCGCCCAAGTTGCAGAGGCAAGCCTCCGAGTGTGCTGGCTAGCACCATCCACAAACCCAATAAACACTCCTGATTACTTGACATATTCCACAGTGAAAACGATAAAATAAAAAACGACACGTCCATAAAACCAAAAGACAAAACTAAAAAGAAATGGTACACCGACTATACATATGTTACAAAACGTCACCCAAGGCGACCCACCTATGAGTAATACTTCTTGAGGTAGAGCCCATTTCTAGTTTCCGCCAAAACATTTCCCTCAAAGTCCACCAGACGATATACACCCTTCTGTAGTACTTCTTTCACGATGAAAGGTCTGAACCACATGGGTTTGAACTTGCCTACCCCCAGGGGATCCTTATCTTGGTCATAGACTAGGACAAGGTCGCCTTCAAAGAAAATATAAGGATGAACGGACCGATCATACTAACACTTGAATTTTTTTTTTGTGAGCCTCATTAGACGAGGCCACATCACGATGTTGTTCATTGAGATTTTCGAAGTATAGTAATCACTCTTTAAGTGGTGAATTGTCTGGAAATAACTGTACTGCCAAATTTAAAGATGGGATTTGGCACTCTATGGGAAATACTGCTTCCAACCCGTAAACAAGTTGAAAAGGTGAGAAATCGGTTGCAGTCTTAACAGATGTTCGGTAAGCCCATAATGTCGAGTATAACATCAAATGCCAATTTGACTTGGCCGAATTGATCGTTCTTTGTAGAATGAACTCAAGAGATTTATTGACAGCTTCCACCTGACCATTCGCTTGTGGGTAGTAGGGTGATGAATGTTCTTTCCAAAACCCAAGATTTGACGTTAAATCGGTCATCATTTTGTTCTAAAAGTGACTTCCATGGTCAGTGACAATCTCTCTCGGGATGTCGAACCTTGCTATTATCTGGTTGAACAAAAAGAGAGTTGTTGTCTCCCCATCATCTTTAAACGTTGGCATAGCTTTGACCCACTTGGTGAAGTAGTCTACTGCTACGATGATATAGCGATGCCCCCTTGCTAAAGGGGGGTTGCATGTAGTGTAATCAATCCCCCATTTAGTGAAGGGACCAATGGTAATAAAAGGAAACATGGGAGCGGGGTGTGCCCTCATCTTCCGAGAGAAGATCTGACACAGGTGGAACTTCTTGACCGATTCAACACAATATTTGATTAATGTCGGCCAGAAGTAATTGGCTCGTAGAATTTTTTGGGTTGTTGCCAACCCTGACAGATGAACGCCACATGATCCAGTGTGGCAATCATTAAGAATGATTTTTTCTTCTTCATGAGTGAGACATCAACGAAGGATGCAATCTACACCTCGACGATACAAAGTGTCCTCAAGTATGAGATAGTTCTTAGCCTGATGGTGTATTTGGTGATGCTCATCATGAGAAGCAGAGGTAGGACACTTCAAAGTATGGAGATAGACAAGAACATCTCCATACCAAGGGTTGGAATATGCGATCAAAAACATGTCTCCTTTGATAGGCGACTCGTCAGGTATAACATCATCTGATTCGACCGGAAGTTCTGATATGAGTTCCGCGAAGACCATTGAATTTTTGGATTTCTCCGAAACAAACTCCAAGTCAAATTCCTAGAGGATAACTATTCATCTAATGATATTTTCATCAATGACTCATCGTTTCAATACGTATTGAAATGGATTCACAATGGTAATGACGGTGGTCTTGCAAAACAAAATGTAATGACAGAACCATTGGACAACATGGACTGCTGCCAATGCAAGTTTTTCAATGTGGGAATAATTGAGTTCTAGTCCAACTAGGCCTTGTTTCAGGTAATAAATCATGTATTCTGAGAGAAAATAATCCTCCCGAACTAATACCATAATGATGGTTGACTCCGCAGTGGCCAAGTACTATAAGAAATCTTTATTATAATTGGGTGGTCGAAGCAGAGGGGTAGATATGAGGGCATGTTTCAACGCTACGAAAGAGCATTGAGAAGCTTCGTCCCAATGAAAATGAATGTCCTTCTTCAATAAATGCATAAAACTCTTTGTGATCTCAACACAGTTTGCAATGAAACGTCGTAAAAAGTTCGCTTTTCCTTGCAAACTTTGAAGTTGAGGGATGGTGCATGGGGGAGGCAATTGAACTATTTCCTCAACCTTTAGAGGATCGACCATGATCTATGTTGTTGAAACTATGAAACCTAGAAGATGACCCGATGTGATGCAAAAACTGCACTTGTTTGGATTTAAGAGGATTCGGTAGTAGAGACATCGTTCAAGGATAAGTCGGAGGTGTGTTGGATGGTCATCTCTCTTGTGATATCGTGATGCTAAATCATCAAGATAAGCCTCAACTATGTGTTTGAGGTCATGGAAAGCAAAAGACATGGCCCACTGAAACGTAGCTCCAACATTTTTCAAACCAAAAGGCATCTTTTGATAAGCGAATGTACCCCACGGAAAAATGAAAGAAATTTTGTGTTGGTATTCGGGTTTGATCTGTATCTGATTGTATCCCGAAAAACCATCCATGAACAAAAAATCCTTGCAACCTACGCATTCATCGACTATCTGGTCAATAAATGGCATGGGGAAATTATCTTTTGGGCAGGCCTTGTTCAGATCACTAAAGTTCATACATACGCGAATTGTACCCTGTTTTTTATTGACTGGCACGGGATTTGACACCCATTGAGTCAATTGGACGGGGTAGATGAAACCAACTTTAAGTAGTTTCTCTACTTCAGCCTTGATAACTGTTTTTTTCCTAGGATTGACTGGACGAAGTTTCTGTCGGACTGGCTTGACATCAAGATAAGTTGTGATTTCATGTTAAATGATTCTTGGCTCTATGCCTGTCATTTCCTTGTAAGACTAGGAAAACACGTCGCATAAATCATTAAATAAATCTGTGTAGATTTGAATCTCCTCGGGGGAACAATCCGCTCCAACGAAGATATTTTCCACGATGCCAGGGGTTATGGAGTTGTCAATAGGTATCGTTTCAGCTATTGGTGCCATATTTCCTTCAGTGTAAACTGCATGCATTTCCAAAGGATTGATAGGACAATCTTTATCTCCATTCATAGTCAGATTGAATTCACCCGCTTCATTTCATCTTAACTCTAGGAGGAAGTAAGATCTATGATGAAGATCATCCCAAGGTCTGTCTAGACTAGTCATTGCCTCAATAATCACCTTGCCTGAGGGAAAGACTAAGTCTAAATAATTTGTATAAGAAAGGGAACCTTGAGCCCAAATAGGCTCAAGCACCAGATCTAACTCTTGTGCGGGAGTCAGATCGAGGTCGGCAGAAGCTCGTTGAATTATCGAGTATGCAACTTTTGCTGCAGACAAAGGCATGGCCATGCCATAGTTCTTTGTCCCTTCCATATTAGTTGATGGGGAAGGAAGAGTCCATGGATCGTTAAAGTACATCATGCGAAACGACACGATTTGAAATATTTTGGCCCGAGGCTGATCGAGGTTAGCCGACATGTAATGAATATTTCCGATTGGAGGCAGGTAATCAAAAGTACCCATCAAATGTGGGCACAACCCAACCCCTATGTTGATGATGTTGGGTTTAGGGTTATCAATCATCGGGACTATGGAGAATCCCGATGAAGGGCCAGGATGAGAGAAGGATAACTGATCAATAGTCACGATTCGACCCTCATGTGGAAACAACAAGACTCAGAAAAATGTCACGACCATTGCTTGCATAGCATAGGTCCAACTCCTTCCTAACAAAATATTATAGTCCAAATACGCATCAACCACTTCAACTTCTATGCACACAGTTTTCCTCCTTAACTGCATGGGGAAATATGGAATGATCCTGTTAGCATCAGGAGTCACTCCTGGATTGCAGCAGGAGTAAGCCTGATACCCATCATTTTTATGTCACATGTTGGTTTTATAAAGGGTGACTGAACGGAAACAAAATCAGAACTATATCATTTAACTCAAAAAACTGGACCAAGAAATGCATGAATAGGTGAGGTCTTGGATCTAAGTTCAATCAGTAAGTGTAGTAAAGGGTGATTAGGTGAACGAAAAATAAGGAAAAGCTCTGAATGTAAGCTCAGCTTGGACCAGAGCTTCAGACACTAGGATATGACTTGAAAGTCACAGCTAAAACAACACGGTGATCAAACCTTCATCACGACACTATGATAACAACTCGACTAGATCTCCCATGCTCGAGTTACTTAGTGTAGGAATAAGAGAGGCAACATGAGGAACTGGTTAAAACTAGTTGTAGTGACACTGTGATCAAACCTTCATCACAACGACAGAACTACTCCCGACTGGATCATCCATGCCCGGGCGTTTTAACACGTGAGTTATAGAGATATGTTAAGGAACTGATTGTTATTAAATGAGAAGTCTTAGAATACCATACATAACTAGATAACTAGAGGTCTCTGTAAACTTTACAACCGGGAGCTTATCTCTACCATTGATACCCACAAAAATGGCAAAAATGCCTACATATACTCAAACAAGCTCAGATGTCTAAGACACGATCACATCCAGATTTCAATGCTTGACATTGAGGAGCTTCTCTATTAGGCTATGCATGCAGACGTTGGGCAGACTGCCCATTCAGTCTTCTGACGGACATAATCTTTGGCATAAAGGACTGATAGTCACCTCTATGCTTGTCTTTTCCTGGATTTCCATTTATGGAAGGAGACAATGTCTCACCTATCTTCCTTATCTGCATTAATTGCTTCATCGGGATCTGAAAGGCCTTGGTCGACTCTGCACCTGGGAGTCATGGCAGACTGTCGTTGGTTGTCTACTTCTTCGTTGGACTACTATAAGAGGACCCGTCGATGAGCGTGGAAGGGGATCTAACGGGGAGGTGAAATGAGATATGACCATGTGGACAGATATGATAGATGGAAGGTGACTGGGAGAGTGTGGGCGACGAGAGGTGCATGTATTGCACTAAGACAGTTCAAAGGTGGCAGACGTGGGGAAGGATGAGGTGGGTGAAGGGATACATTTTTCGGGAGGCAATAGGGATGGGAGGAAAGAGGAAAACACACCTGGGAGAATGGGGGTGATAGGGAGTGCGGGACACATGGAAAGAGGTGAGTGGCGGGCAGATGGCAGCGAAAAGTAGAGGCGGTAAGTGGTTTAGGCGGAGGGGTCCGGTCAACCAATAGGAGGGTGACACGATAGGAGGGGGGCCCCTTTGAAACCACTCCATTCCGGACTCCCCCCCATTAAATGAATAACGACAGGGGGGGTCTGAAATGGGATTTGTTCCGTAGATATGGGTGTGCAAATTTTGTCCACCTAGATCTGAGCGCCCCTTTAGTGCTAATTTCAGACCCACCCTGCTAAAGGTAGAACAAAGGAGGGGGGTTGGAAACGAGATCTGTGCCATATATCAGTTGGTTGTGGATCCTGATTATCTTCCTGATTCAGAGGTCCTTGCTTTCAGTCGTGTTTATACCCCATGAAGTATTTACACCCCAAAAGTATGTACACTCTTCCATGCGGGGGAGTGCAGAGGGGGGGTACCCCCTCTATGGGGTCTGAGAGGGCTATCCCCCGGCTGGGGGTTCTGGGGCAAGCAGGCCCCCAGTGGGGGTTCGGGTGCAGCGTCCCTCGAAGCAAAAGTTGCCTTGTAAAAGTATATTGTAATTTCATTGTAAATATGGACCGTTCATTATAAGGTCATAGATCTAACGGTAAATATTATGTTAGGGTTTTTTTTCCCTAGAAGGCAACCCTATTTTATGAGGGAAATGTATTGTGGCTATGGATGATGGTGAATATTGTATTCTGAGAGAGGAGTTTGTGAGAGAAAGAAGAGGAAGTTACAACGGGTTTTGCTGTAGGTTGTATCCCTTCATTTGCTGGATAATAATAAAGGAAGGACCTAAAAATTTCTCTGGTGGACGTAGCCCACACTGGGTGAACCACGTAAATCTGTGTATCTCTTGTATTGTGTGTCTTTTGTGTTTTGTTTCTGCATTTGTTTTATTTTATTTCTCTGCGGTCCTGTTTTTCTAACAACTGGTATCAGAGCGTAAGGTAACTCACAGGAAAAGAGGGTTCCTGGTTCGAGTGGGAGCAATGTCAGAATATGGAAAGTTTAGGATCGAGAAATTTAACGACCAAAACTACCAGTTATGGAAGATGTAGATGGAAGACTATTTATATCATAAGGATCTATTCCTACCATTGAGTGGAGTAGCAAAGAAGCCGACGGCCATGAAGGATGAAGAATGGGATATTCTTGACAAAAAGGCTTTAGGAATGATACGGCTGAGCCTGGCAGCGTCAGTGGCTTTCAATATTTCAAAAGAAAAGACAATGAAGGGTTTGATGGATGCGTTGGCCAAATTGTATGAAAAACCCTCGACATCGAATAAGGTATTTCTAATGAAGAGATTATTTAATATGAAGATGTCAGAAGGTGGGTCTGTTGCAGATCATTTAAATGAATTTAATACAGTTACTAATCAACTAAGTTCTGTAAAAGTGGACTTTGATGATGAGGTTAGGGCTCTTATAATCTTGTTCTCATTGCTAGAAAGCTGGAATGGCTTGGTCATGGATGTAAGTAACTCTGTCTCTGGTTCAAATACTTTAAAATTTGATGATGTTGTTGGTGTTATCCTTAGTGAGGAAATGCGACGGAAAAGCACAGGTGAGACATCAGGAA
>ML787600.1:404602-418113 GCA_009831015.1 Picea engelmannii | reverse complement strand
TGGAGCATGATGAGAGGTTGTGACATTCTTGGAAGAGATGATTCTTGTGATAGTTTCCTTTGAGCATTTGTGCTTTGCTGTTCTTGGAGTCACGGGCACGGAGGGCCAAGAAACCGAAAGGTTTCTTGGAGCTAGGAAGCCGGATAGGCTCCTAGTTGGCAGGGAGGATTCCATTGTTTCACTCTGGGCAAGCGGGAAAAGAATGCTTGGAAGCGCCCAGGACTACAGTACAACCGGTGAGCTTCGACAAGCTAAGGAGGAGGTATTTTTCAGTGATATTTTGTTATTGATGTTTTGAGTATACTTATGTTTTAAGTTCTTAAATCTTAAAGTTAGGCTACTACTTATTTCATCATGTTATTAGATTTATCACTGAGAAGATGTAGAAGAAATGTGTAAATAAAAATCAATGAAATAATGCTAAAACCAAGTTGTTAATGTGTAAGTGTTTGAATAAATTGTAATTGCTTAGCATCCTGGTGACGGGTGCTACAAAAGCTACAACAAGCTAGGCACTTTAGATGGATGGGTTTTCTTCAACAGTTTCATTTGGTTATCAGGTATAAGAAGGGAATTTTTAACAAAGTTGTTGATATGCTATCCAGGCCTATTGTTAGTGCTTTAGTTTTTCTTAAGCAGAGTCCTATAATGCATGAAAGTTATGTGGAACAATATGCTTTAGATGCTGACTTTAAGGAAGTGTATGAAACTTTGTGCCACTCTAACCATGTTGAAGAATTGGATTACCATTTGCATAATAATCTCTTGTATCATCTTGGTAAGTTGTGTATTCCACAGGGATAAAGAATCAACAATATAAGAGAAACGCATTCTTCTCTTATTGCTGGTCATTTTGGTGTAGGGAAGACAATGGCAAATTTGCAAAGATACTGCTACTAGCCTAAGATGAATGAAAGTGTTTCGCGATATGTGAGAGGATGTTCGTTGTGTGCTACAAGTAAACCAAGTAATCGGAAGTTGGGTTTGTACACTCCACTTCCAGTTCCTTCTTGACCTTGGGAAAGTATTTCCATGGATTTTGTTGGTGGTTTACCTATGTTGAGAAAAAGTCATGATTATCTTTATGTTGTGGTTGATCGTTTTAGCAAGATGTGTATTTTGATGCCTTGTACTAAGCAGGTAATGGCAAAACAAACAACACAGTTGTTCTTTCAAAATGTTTGGGTACATTTTGGTTTGCCCAATTCCATTATTTCTGATTGGGATTCTCGATTTGTTGGAAGTTTTTGGTCGAGTTTGTGGGCACTCATGGAAACCAACCTTAAGAAGAGCACAGATTTTCATCCGCAGACAGATGGTCAGACAGAGGTGGTGAATCGTACAGTGGTACATCTTCTTCATGCTTATTGCAGTAAGCATCCTAAGCTTTGGGATGAACATTTACACTACGTTCATCATGCGTGCAATCAAGCTAAGCACTCTCCGACTCAGACGTCGCCATTTGAGACATGTTTTGGCTATTTGCCCAAGTCACCTTTGGATTTCATCTTTGGGAAAGATATTTTTGTTGATGGGAAATATGATATTGATCGAGCAGAGAAGTTCATTGAACAAATTCAGTTGATACATCAGGTGGTGCAAGAGAAGTTGGAAAAGAGTCAGGCCAAGTACAAAGTGAGACATGAAAAGCATCGTGTTGATCACAGTTTCGAAGTTGGTGATGAAGTGTGGCTTTACATCAGCAAGGAGAGGCTTAAAAGAGAAGGTAAAAAGTTGAAACCAATTCGATATGGTCCCTTCAAGATTGTTGACAAGATTGGTAACAATGCTTTTCGTTTAGATTTGCCTCCATATATGCAGATGTATGTAGTTGTTAATGTTGAGAATTTGAAGTTGTATGAGCCTTCGTTGATTGATGATCAAGGAGAAAATATTCATATTCCTTCCATAGATGATTTTTCTCCAGAGTATCTAACAGAACTGCAGGAGGACACCATACTTGACAGGAGAATGCGAACTTCGAAGCAAGGAAATGTGGAGTATTTGCGAGTTGGTCTTAAAGGGACGAATCCAAGAAACTCCAAGTGGATTGAGGTTGGAAGGGTGAGGGAACTATTCCCTCATCTACACATAGACTGAGATAGTCTTTTGGAGGTCCAAAAGCTTCCCAATGGGGAGGTGTGATCAGGGGATCAAAATTTGCTCAATTTTCAAAGTGCTCGGAATGCGACGAAAATAGTGTCATTGCGTCCGTCTCGTCTTCCTGATTCCGGAGGTATATTTACTTTCTCAAACGGAGTCCGTATGGAGAAGATATCGCGATCTGTTCGCCAAGCCAAACATGCAAAATTTTTGGATGCTGACTGTACCTGTCCGTATAGTCCGTACGATGATGTGGCAGGTGGTGATGTGGCACGCATTCGTTGGTTGATGATTGGCGAATTGGATGTTGACATGTGTCCATTATGGGCGAATAGTATGAGGACACGTGGCCCAACCTGAGGGCGCCACGTGTCACTCATTCTTTGGTCATTGTTTTCATATGTAAAAATTGTATTGGGAGTCCACGAGGTTCAACCCCCGGACCTCCCATAGTGAAAACCTTAAAAAGTCTCCGCTATCCATTATGCTGCCCATTACTCCTTGTTATATATGTTTATGCGTATACATTTAAACTCGTGCAATGTAATAAATGGAAAGGGGGCAGGTTGGGGCTTAGCCCCAACCCATGGTTCCAAACTATAACATATAACCATATGTTATAAACATATGCGCGGGGTTTCAAAATGGCATGAATTGTAATATGTAACCGGTGGTATATATATGTGCGTGCGGTTATAAAATGTGGACGCGGGGTTGTATGGCTCGTGGCTTTTTTTACCTACACCATATGCCCGAGCTCTGGAGCGGAAGTTCCAATGGTTGTAACTGTTAACCCCCTTTATGCCTTGCACGCGGTCCTATGCGCCACATGCCCAGGGGCCGAGGCGGTTAGGGGCTGGAGGCACCTTAACCGTCCTATGATTTGCACCATTGGCGCGGTTGCGCCCGGTGCTGGGTTTTTACGCTTAAAAGAGCGTGTGAGCCAGGTTTGTTCAAGGAGAGTGCGAATTGTAGAACCAGAGACAACAAGCTTGAAGAGGGAGACTTCCAGGAGGCCTAACTTCTTCATTTTTCGACCGATTGAGGTGTCGAAAGAGCCCAGACAGGGGTTTTGGGACACTGGGAAGCCATTGGAGTAGTCGGTTTGTCAGTTTGAGCATTGCAAGACATGTTTTTGAGAAATTTTGAGCAATTAATAATAATGATCCATTGGAAGTTGGACCAAGAGATGTAGCCCATAAGAGGGGTGAACTCCTTTATCAATTGTTGTGCACATGTGTTTATGTTCAATGTTTATGCTGTTGTCTATGTGTGTTTTGCATGAGTAATCCTTAATTTATGTGTTGCAAATTGATCCTGTTTCTTTAAACACATAACATTTCACTTGCAATAATTATTCAAGTTTTTCAAGTCTTGTTCATTTTTAGATCACATAGGCATAGCACTGAAAACTCGTGACCCATAGCACCAATTACTAGTTGATTGTAGTACATTCATACAAACTAGGAACTGATGGAATCACGCGTTGATGCACATTGGAGCACGAGCACTACATGATACTATATGAGGTGCATGAATGCATTGTTGATGGACACAACAAAAGGAAGCTTCAAAAAAAAAAATTGTGATGGGTTTTGGTGGCCATCGTTGTTTGAAGAATATAAATATTATTGCAAGTTCTGCGACATTTGCTAATTTATCATGAATACATTGAGACGAGATGAACTGCCACTTTTTCCATTCATTGTGCTAGAGCCATTCAAAAAGTGGGTGATTCAATTTTTTGGGCCAATCAATCCCCCAACATGTTGAACCCATGTGTGATATATCATCACTGCGACAAAATATTTTACTTGATGGGAAAAATATGTGCTAGTTAAGGATTATACTATGGAGACTACCGTGTGAATCATTTTTTAGAATATTATCACCAGGTTTGGTTTCCTTAAGATATTTATGAGTGATCATGGAAGGCACTTCTTGAATGATAACATCCACACACTAATGAGTAACTTATCATCCATCAATAGAAGATCATGACATACCATCCATAGGCCTATGGTAGCATAGAAGCATTCAACAATATATTGGAGCATGCACTGGCAAAGGTGTGCAATGTACAACGTGATTATTGGGACCATGGGGTTCCAACAATATTAAGGGTGTATAATATGACCTACAATATATTGACCAAGCATACTCCCTTCAGATTATTCTATGGGAAGGAAGCAATAATGCCATTATAATTTTTAGTACCAAGCCTCGAGATTGGAGTTGTGATAGAGATGTTGAATGCCTAATCATTGCAATAGTGGTTAGACAAGTTGTTGGAATTATAAGAGAACTAATTGATTGTACGATACAATGAGATAGTTGAGAAAAAATGACAAAAGTCCTCGCATGATCACAACATTTGGGACAAGACTCTACAACCTAGATCATTGATATTACTCTACAACGCCAAGTTCCTGAAACACATTGATAAGGTTTGGATGCACTAGTTAGGAACCTTTATGATTGTTTACATAAGAAAGGATAGCGTACCAAAATTGGTGATGCTCAATGGTCATCCCCTCAAAGGATTTATTTGTTCCAAGAACTATAACCCTCTATTTTCCTTGTAATCCATTTGTAAATTTCTTTCAAGAAATGGAGCCCCTTACATTTTTTGAATTTGATAACCTCCTTCGGTAGCTTCTTTACTTAGATCTCAAGCTCATCCTTAAATTTTCCCTTCCCTCAATTTAATTCTCTCAAAAAGAAAACACTTTAAAAAAAATTCCAAACAAGTCTTAAAAACAATTCGACAAGGTATCTTCCATCACAACCTACAACACAACCTATATATGTGTATCTTTTGTGTTTTATTTACACATTTGTTTTATTTTATTGTTGTGTGATCATGTTTTTCTAACAACTACTGCGCAGACGAGGGAGCCTCATACAACTGGGGTGACATATTGTTTTCCAATATAGCAGAAGCTATCGTAGTTGTCTCAAAAGCCTAACCAAGGAACTCCCTAGTTTTCGCATGTCCTCGTATCTTTTGTACATTATGTGTGTGGCTCATAGATACTCAAAAATGGGATGGAGGTGGAAACCTTTAGACCAACATATCCGCATCTATTTAAAAGTGCTATAGGAGCATAAATACCGAACAAAATACCAAAAAGTGTGTGAACATTTTGTGGCTCCCTTATATGATTTCATATTCTACACACCTCATCCATACATGACAGACAAAGAAAGCATGGTAATCAGGAGAATTGGGGATTGGTTCCTCTTAGAACATGATACTTACATCAAAAAATATGGTTCTATGAAAGATCCTTTCCTTCTCCTATGGTTCGTGCTAGACAAGATAATTCTCCAAGAAGTAGCATACCAAATGGTAATCCACGGAGAGGTAAAAGATATGTATCTATAAAACAAGGCTATATGGCCACCATTACCACTCTACATCAACAATTAATTTTTCTCAAACACCAAACAAGCATAGGAATAAGTGAATACCCTACTTTCCTATAACTTTGGAGAAGAAATATTTATGAGACATAACCGAAAAGGGATCGTAAAATATTATTGCAACAAGATAGGCCTTCAATCATATTACACGATAGACATATAGGATGAAGAAGAAGTGCATAAAAATGCACATACTTATGATGATGTTATCTTCAAAACACGAGGCCAACCGATAGGTAGAATCGTATATGAAGAAAAGGAAAAGGGAGAAGCCAAAAGGAAAGTAGCAAAAGAAGTAGTGGAGAGGTCATCCCCTCCTTTCGTCTCTATACATTCAATTTCAATAGAAGAAGAGGAATCCCTAACATAAAATAAAATGAGAGATAAAGAAAAAGTATCTAAGAAAAATAATGATGCTTCCAAGAAAAATTGAAATCTTGAAACAAAGAAAGTCAAATTTGAGGTAGAAGAAAAAGAAGCAGCACAAAAGGAGATCAAGTGAAAAGAGACAGCAAAAACAGTAGCAACAAAAGAAAGATAAGTTGTAGAAAAGGAACCCAAAGAAGTAGCGGAGAAAGAAACTGACGAAGAGAGACAAAATATAGGTGATGAAATGAGAGACGATGGCACTCAACTGATAGATATTGATATCCAAGAAGTGTCAAAAATAGACACTAGCACAGAAGTGTTGGATTACTAAGAGGGAGGGTGAATCAGTAATAGAGAAATTTAATCCTTTTTAACCATTAAATGCAAGTGTTATATCAATGTAGAATTATCATCCAATAGTTTCAAAGTAAATAAACAATGAACAAATGAGAAATCATACACATACACAGTACACTAGTGTTTTTACGTGGAAACCCAAAGCGGGAGAAAACCACGAAATTCTTTTTCTTATTTTTATTTAAGAATTACATTCATTGGAAGCACCAACTTCCTTTGTTTTCCAGCTGCAACTAGAAGGAGGCTCTGACCCCCTAGTTTCTCAGGCTACAACTTGAGGGAAGCTCCAACTCCCAGACTCTCTGGCTACAACCAAAAGAAGGATACAACCCCCTATGTTCTCTAGCTACAACCGGAAGGTGGCTACAATGACTTGTCCTTTCCCCATCCAATCGCCATGTCATAGAAGTACAATGATGGAACCACTGTCACACTATCACTGTGAGATATACTGATGTAAACCTATACCAATCAACCTGCACCAAGCAACATGTACCAAACAACTTGTAATCAACCTGTACCATAAACAAATGCATCAACCATGCACCAACCTGTACCTCAACCTGTACCATCAACGAGTGCATCAACCATGCACCAAATATGTACCAATCATGCATAAAATACACATAAACTATGACTCATCAAGATGTACCAACATCATAAACTATACACCTCATGTATGTGCCAACTCATCAACTACTTGTCTCAACCATGTACCCAACATGTACCTCAACCAAAATCCCTCATCAATTTCATCATCCAAATATGATTTCTAACTTTGTAATAGACCTGGTTTATAATATCACATACCTGCAAACCTTCCCTAACTTTAACAACAAGAGACTAGAATTTTCGTCAAACTTTACGTTAGTCTCACATGACTAATTTTGGATTAGTCAACAACCTTAACTTGAAATAATCATAAATATATACCTTTAATGAATAAAGATCTGAAAATAGTACACAATGTTCTTCAATGTATTTTATGAAATTCCTCCAGGTTTCACTGCTTGGGACCTCTCAGAAAAGGATTTATATAAAAAATGGCATACCTTGTTGAATTTTGGATTATTCTAGAGAGTGAACCTGTAGAGCGTGCCCCACATGGAATATTTGTTGTATAGATATGAAAATGGTACAAGAATACTATAGACTGTAATATAAACAATAAATTTGGTCTTATTGAATTTGTATCTGTTATGAAT
Organism: Picea engelmannii; assembly: GCA_009831015.1. NCBI lineage: Eukaryota > Viridiplantae > Streptophyta > Pinopsida > Pinales > Pinaceae > Picea > Picea engelmannii. The sequence goes on along the minus strand of ML787600.1, from coordinate 410,653 downwards.
AAGTTATGACGTTTTGACCTAAAACACGTGTTTTATACTAGTTTCAGGACTAGCCACAAACCCTATTTTCCACGGAGTGTAACTCCAAAAATACAACGACCCACAAGATGAAATTTTTATCACAACTACTTGGATATGTTTCCTCAATGTCCTCCATATTTCACAGTTTGAATCATTCTAGAAAAAATGTTATTGCGAAAACGGTGACATGACCTGTAAATAACATACCTTAGAAAGCATCATCAAAAGAATTTATCCTCCCTTGAATTTTGTCCTTCTTTACTTCACCTTCCCTCTTAAATTTTCCTTGGATATCCTTTGGTTACCTCAGTCACTTGTAGATATTCAATATTCTCAAGTGTAATTAAAATGAGAGACCCTTTCCTCTTATTTATACTTTTATGTAGCTTCTTCAAGGGGTTACCTTCTAACCGTCTTAAACCACTTTCCTTATTTTAGGGCTAACCCACTTTTAACCACTTGTCCACTTAGTAATTTCTCCATTAAATTTATTATTTAAATAATTTATTTTGTATCCACTTTGACTTATAGTACATTCATCACTTCACTTTATTATTTAAATAATTTATTCTTTGAAACCACTTTCACTACTTTGACCTTTTGGGGCTTCTAGATGACTCATGAGGGCTCTCCAACTTCACATGGCCATAACTCTCTAACCGTGAGGAGTTATGTGACGTTCCACATACCACTAGAAATGGCATGACATGTACTATCCATACAAAATAGTCTTACCTTCAAATATATTAAAACTCATACCATTATACATCAAACAAACTTGGGTCCATTACCCAAACCTTTGTTCTACCAGAATTCTCTACCAGACTTTCTTCAAGGGTTGACATCAATGAGAACCAACCCAAATAATAAACAATATCCCCCTTTGGTATTGATGGAAACAATCTGATGCAATACTGAAGTCATGTTATGCATTCTCCCCATGTGACCATCGCTCCCCCTGGAACCATGCCTCTGTGCTCTTTCTCCATGCATTTACCTTTGCATATGGTAAATCTCTCCCTATTTTTCATCAAAGGAAAAGGTATATTTCCAACTGGAGTTTCTCCCCCTGACTGAACTCTTCCTGAAACTAATATCCCAACATGAATTGTCCTCTTTATGGTGCTTCCTCGTGTAAATCTAAGACATATAAGATAAGCATTCAAAAGCATTCATTTTGGAGTATAAATCACTTTGAGTCTCTAGTGAAGATACTCAAAAGCTTCCCTTGGAATCAGTTTTGTAAATATGTCTACCACTTGTTCTTTTGTGCCCACATATTCAACTCTAATGTTCTTCTTTGCAACTTGTTCCCGTAGAAAGTGACACTCTATTGGAATGTCCTTCATCTTGGAGTGCATCACTGGGTTCTTTGAGATATTGATGGTGGTTGCATTATCACAATATATTGGAATGGGCTCATCATACTTGTTGGTTATCACTATTCCTTTATACTGACTAAGTTTGTATTGACCCAAGGTTCTAGTCTTTCAGGTTTCCAACTAAGCCTCTAAAACTATCGGCCCTCCTAGTGAACCAAAAGGAAACGTAGTATAGAGAATGCATTGCATAGTCTCACCCAAGATAGCTTTAATGGGTGGTTGTAAGACAAATGTGTTTACAGCCTATGATTGAGAACGATATATGGGGTCTGTATTCTGAACCATTTATTATACTTGTGATTGAAACCTACTGTTATCCATGACTGTGTAATAAATCTCATAGCTTATTCCCTCAATATCACAACAACATTTAAACAAGAAATATAATAACTCATTCATTCAACGTAATAATAACTATTGAATATGGGAAAGATATACATTCATTCATCACACAACACAGATATTACCGTGGTTCACCCCCTCCTGGGCTATGTCCACAAATATTTGGATCTTGTCTCTTTATTATGATGGTTTTGTGTATCCAGTGTCACACACTTACAACCCTTCTCAGTCGGGTAAGATCTATATGAGGTGGACTATATCGCACCAGGATCCATATCCTGCGATCTAACCCTCATTATCTACCCTCCTTTTATCCTCTAGCTCAACAACTTATACAAAATAGTTTTGTTGATGGGTCCTAAATACCTTGATTCAACAGTAGGAATCAAACCTGCCATTGATGCCCAATTAGACTCTGCAGTGTTTAATAGTGGAATGGTTCTCCATATCTTGCGATCCGGCCAATTTGTCGATGGGATTTATGTTTTCTTTTGAAGGCTCTTCCTTCAGTTAGGACTATATATTTTTGTATTTTCTCTTGGGTGAGACCGATATGAGTTGTAAGATGGTATAAACCAACTTGGAAACAAAATAGGACTAAGTTCTAACTACTAGGGAAGAGGCTGAACTTGGGATAACCCACTGCTCAAGCATGCAGATGACAATTTTATACCACATTCCTAGTACTAATACATTAACCATGTGAGAATCCAATTATTGTCTGAGAAACTAAATACCAGAAAGAAAACACATATGCGATAAGACAATGGCAAGAAAAATAATTCACCTACTTAATCATCCATCACATAATAACACCAAGATTCATATTCATCATTAAAGTAAAGAACAACAAAATATTGCACCAAATAACTTGACAATAGATTAAATAGCTCTTACTCATTACAACATCATTCATGAAATGAGATAGGAAATAGTTCTTCTCCACATCCAATCACATGAATTTCATGAAAATAACTTTCTCTCTAGTCCAGGAGGACTTCTCTATTAATGGTAGCTTCAAAATAATTATTAACAACCAGAAATAAAGAGTTTCTTGCAACAACCATCGACCTCTAACTAATTGGTCGATGTTCTTGTTTATAACATAAAATTCAACTAAAAATAACAGCTAAGTGTAGTTTAAGACAAACAAACTTCGCCACGTGGTGTCCTCTTCTAACAATTTATTTAATATTCAACTCAAGATATCACTTGAAAGGGTGACGTTACTCATACTATGACCAACTGATAAACAACTCCTCGCAAGTTTGGGCCCATGGAAATATGTCCTGCTCCATCAGAGCCATGTAAATTCCTCTGACCTCCACTGCATGCACTCGGTACTTCACTAGGCTGGTGTTTAATTGTTGTAGCACAGTCCGAGCTCTAATAAGATGTTCCATAGATCTTTGCACTTGTCCTGGCATTGCGTTGGTCACCTTCGCTAGCTCTTCGGCCCATAATAAATCTTGCTTGGTATGCGATTTGACTATGTCGCACAAGTCGATGAAGTTTTCAAGTTTTCGAACTCAGGGAGTCCGATATCCTTCATTTCTCTGTTAATTTTCCCTAAATTTTTATCGCATTTGGACCACTTCTCTTGAATTTTTCAGTGTGGTTCTTGAGACATCTTAGCCCAATACCTGGGTGATCGCTTCATTCGATCAAGAACTATTTTTCCAGGCATCTTGATGTCGTTCTCTTCTTTATCCTTACCCTATTGAACTGCATCATTGTTATCGAGTCTCTTCACGACTTGTTGTGCCATTTCATGCCACTGCTCCATATATTTACATGTTGTGGGTTCCATGAGAGTGTTTTCCTGGAGCTCAGATATATTTTCAGTAAAAAGGTGCGTCTCTTTTTTGAATTGGTTGTAAGCTTCTTCAAACTTGCTTCTCAGGTATACCATGGTCTGAGTGGTGCCCTGATAGTATGCATCCAGGTGGCGTAAATGTTCCAGTTCCTTCAGGGTGGCAGCCAACTCCTTTTCATCTCATTTGGCTCTGTCTAGGGTGGCATCCGAGAGCGCCATTCCCATGCTGAGGATTTGAGATGCTCTGAAATTTTCTATGTTTATCAAGTTTTCCTCTGTAGTGATGAGGATGGAGAGATCCAATGTGATCCTCCTTTTCTTTTTAGTTCTTTGGATGATGGGCTTCCTCTTTCAATCGTAGGAGATCGCATAAATATCAGCTACCTCATCCACAGTTTCAGGAATCTGTTGATAACCCCATGTGAGTGTGTTTCCCAAATTTCTGGTGGTGTATACTTGTTCAATATCGGGTTCTTGAACTTTCTCGGTGTGCTCCAAAGGCCCAACTGTTGTGAGGTAAATCTCCTTATGGACTAGAAAATAGGGTTAGACTTTGCATGCAGATATGACCTATAGAAAATCTACTTTCTACCTTCATCCCCAGACTTAAATCCCATTTCTTTTTAGTAAATGCATGGCTAGATCAACCTACCTCGTTCTGGGTGTTCGATGTCGATCGCTTGTCGTACTTGATTACTTGTTTTCAACTCTCCTTTCCAATGTTGACCTGCATACAAGACAAGAAACAACTACACATGCATACTACCTATAGACTAACGGGTTAGAAATTCAAACATGTACTTAGCAAATTATGAATATCTCATGAATTGGGACGAGAAAAGAACTTTATTTATTACTTTGAATGAGTCAACTTACAAAAGTCGAGACCGGCCACCGCTCTGCGAACCTGATCCTGGGCTCCTCTTCAACTGTCCTCCAACTACTTTGCGTTGTATCTCCTTTGGCACAAGGAAGGCTAAAGGGTTGGGACAATGGGAATACACAAATGGGTAGAGTTTCTTTGCTATATTTTTCCTTCTCCAAACAGGACCCCTAGCCCTTCTTTTATAGGCTAGAAGAAGCTAAGTATTTGGACGAACCCTCGGCCATGCATGGCCGAGAGTTTCAGTTAACTCACCCAGAGTTGTGTGTTCCATCGTCAACTTTCCTTTTTTCATGCTTTTGTCGGTCCACGCGGGCTGTTTGAGGTCAGCTAGCATGTACATGTGTGCAGTAATGGAGTAGGGCATGTGGGCCTTTGTAAAAGAGGAATTTTAAAGCATTACTTTGGCAAAGACAGGATCTGAGATGGCCTGATGCCAGGTAAGCATGTATGGTGCAAATTAGGGTTATAACATATGCCCCCTAATGTGTGAGGTCAGAAGAGCATCTAAAGGCCAAAATACATTACCAATATTTACTGATGTGCCGAACGATTGAGCCCAAGGATCAGGAACCGGGAGGTGTCGTCTGAAAAATAACAAATGTCTCACTGAGGCGGGTATACCCATGCTCGGGATAAAATAGAATCATGGCTACCAACCAAATACATTGTAGATCCATGTCATATAACTATATCAAGAGTAGTCGTGAACAATACACAGTGGAGGTACATCTCGAAATTGAAAAGATATACATATAGAGTATCCATCTTCTAGAAGCTGATACGACCTGATGGTTGGAGATGAGATCTTCAGAGATTGAGCAACAACTTCAAAATATTCAAAAATTGGGTAGGAGTGTAATATGAGTGTACAACTACTGCAAGATACCATATATAAAATATGCAGAACATAAATGAAATGCTAGAAATGACAGAATATCAGTAAAATATCTAGCATAATCTTCACAATACACATAAATGATATACGAAATAGCAACAAAAACAACACTTTGATAAGATACCAATGTTCACGGGCCTCTTCGAGGGGACAACCTCCAGTCGAGCAGCGCTCTGTTACAATAATATCCAAGCTAGGGTTCACATACCCTCGCCCCTTATTTATACTAAATATGTCTATTAAGAGAAGAATCTAGAGGAAGATCCTTCTAGAAGCGGAAGCTTCTATTAGGTCTTCTTACATCCGCCTTATTCTATTTTATTGAAAGGTCTTATTAATATTGACCTTTATTACATCTGAATACATTGATCTACCTATGTGCGGGTTAGGACCTTAACATGTCCACCCCCTTAAAAATATCCTTGTCCTCAAGGCTTGAGATGTGGAAACTGTTGCAGAATGGTAGTTGGTTCCCAAGTGGCATCTGCTGGAGTCATATCTTTCCACTGTACTAGCACTTCCTGGATGGTTCTCTGACGCAGGTGACACTCATGCTGGTCCAAAAATGCTTCTGGCTATAGCCAAATGGATCCTTCTTCAGCTAACTCTGGAAGGTTGGTTTGAATTTGGCACCTGGTTCCAATCACCTTCTTCAAGCATGAAACATGAAAAACAGGATGTAGCTTTGACTGACTGGGCAGAGCTAACT
>ML787600.1:362741-400336 GCA_009831015.1 Picea engelmannii | reverse complement strand
CAGGGCACTAACTAAGGAGGATAGACCGTACCCTTAGCCGTACTACCCGACTACCCAGGTACTAGAGAGTATCTTCCCGAGTGTTGTTCTCGGTGACACTATAGCAGTCCGGCAGCTGATAGGTTTATCTAAAGAGGGCTTCAATAAATCTAGGCCGATCTGTACATAAGTGTTGTCTGATGCACTACCACTCGAAGGGGTACCAACAGGGGTTACAAGGGTGGCCAACAGATGTGCGCTTAAGAACCACTTGTATTTCCTACGTGTATGAATCCCTCAACCATGGGTTTATGCGCGTAACGACAGATATCTATGGCTTAAAGACGCCGGAATACGTCTCTACCCTGAAAAAAAAATACCCACAATTTATGCCAAGGAAAGTGCTCTGATACCACTTGAAGGATACCAGATATATAAAATATGCAGAACAGAAATGAAATGCTAGAAATGACAGAATAACAGTAAAATATCCAGCATAATATTCACAATACACAGAAATGATATATGAAATAGCAACATAAACAACACTTTGATAAGATAGCAATGTTCACGGGCCTCTTCGAGGGGGCAACCTCCAGTCGAGCAACGCTCTGTTACAATAATCTCCAAGATAGGGTTCACATACCCTCACCCCTTATTTATACTAAATATGTCTATTAAGAGAAGCATCTAGAGGAAGATCCTTCTAGAAGCAGAAGCTTCTATTAGGTCTTCTTACATCCGCCTTATTCTATTTTATTGAAAGGTCTTATTAATATTGACCTTTATTACATCCGAATACATTGATCTACCTATGTGCGGGTTAGGATCTTAACAACTGAACTACCCAGAGGTCTTCGATGGCTCATCAGTCATGGACTAGATAATCTTGATGATCAGACTGAAGGCTTCATTGATTTCGAATAAGGACTTGATTGGACATTCAGGATGGCCAGGTACGGGGACAAGAGACATATTGTAGAGGGGTCGACTCAGGCTTGGTGAAAAACTTCCCTTGGACAATAGCATGACAAATGATGAGATTCAGGTAGCATGGCATTAATCATAAGTCTACGAAGCAGGAGGCAATGCAAACTCTCCATATGTTTGGAAGGATAACCAAACGATGGAGGAAACAACTCTATATAGCGAGAAAAAGATTCATAAGGTCGTACTATATCCCATAGTCTGATGAACAAACAGACAGATATGATTTATACAAGGGTGACTCATTATGCTGCCAATAAAGAAAATACTTTTCCCTTCCTCTTTTTGGGGTATATTTGATTTTTTTATTTGTTTTTTGTCTTTTTCAATAATTTTGGGAAAAAGAATAAAGGAATATTACGTTACAATGGAGGAACGAGTGTTGCAAACATACAAGTTCAAGGCACAAGGACAAGACTGATGTTCTAGTAGAATGATACTCGAGAAAAATCCTCCAGGGGACAAAGGTGTTAAGACACAGAAGCAAACTGTTACAAGGCTAGCGTATAAGGTATGAAAACACGGTTAATAAAACACACAATGGTAACGTCCTTCGATGTAAGTTTAACGAGCCTAGAGAAGGTAAGCTCGGTGATTTTTCAAGTTTAGAGAGTCTGAAAAAACATAAAAGGAGACTCCGTTGGGGTACCTTTTTCGAAGATAGTCTAGTCGGTTCGAAAAAAGGGGTAAACTAGCACCGATAAGACATTGATTCAAAATAATTTTAACGAGTGTGACAAGGACAAGATCACTCGACCATTTTTTCATTTTTAAGGAGTCTGAAAAAAGATGAACTATGGACTCCGTCAGGAATGTTCTTCTAGACCAGTTTAACGAGTGTGAAAGAATAAGGTCACTCAGCAATCTTTTCAATTTTAGAGAGTCTAAAAAGAGATTAACTATGGATTCCACGGGGGTTCCTTCTTCGTAAGTTTAGTCCCTCGGGACCGAAAAAGGGATAAAATTATACCTAAGAGTAGTCTTCTATAGAGCTGAAGTTCCATAGAGTATACCTTTGTTCGTACAGTTGAATTTCCGGACCGAAAAATGGGTAAACTACCGCTGAACAAACGTGACTTCAAATTTCAATTTAACGAGCGTGAAAGGCCACAAGATCGTTTGACAATCTTTTCATATTTAGAGGGTCTGAAAAGGGATTAAAAGAAGACCCGTTATTTTTTGGGAATCTTGAAGGTGAGGTCAAGAGTGAAGAAGAATCATGCAAATGAGGCTCAAACTTGTATTCAGGAAAAACGACAAGGACTCCCGAGCCTACAGTGTTTTTAGGGGCAACATGAATACCATAATGCAACCAGGATCTACCTAGGGCATTCATGTTCTAGTAAGCTCTACCACCAAGTTGTGACACTTCTAAAGTAGATATTATGGTTCCATGTCACAACCTGATGGGATCGATCCTATGGTAAATAAAAAAGACAACGAGATACAAAAATCAGAGTAGAAACCTAACCTATATGTTCAAGTTGATCGTCGATTTTTTTTCCACAGAACATCAAAAAGTACTCAAAACTCAAAAAAAATGTCCCAATACCCAATAAAATCCCTCCCATATAACTCCTGAATCACTCTAAATAATTTTTGGTATAAAGAAAATGATAAGGGAGGCCAAAAAAGTGACAAAAAGAGGCCAAAAAGTCTATAAATAGAAGTTGGTAGCTCATTATCACCATTGCTTATTTGGAAATTGACTCTGGAGCCAAAAGACCCCATTTGATTAAAGTGGTGATTTCGAGAGCTACAGTGGATGAAATGAACTTCTGTCTAGACCAGGTAAGTACAAACTCCCTTATCTTGCATTTTATATCTTTAAGTATGCATTGGGTTTCATTTTTTAGGGGGGCATCGACCTTTAAAAGGTCGGCCCTAGGTCCATGCGGGATGTCTTAGGATAGGCCGTGTGTACACGCGATTGTCGCCAATACATCACACATGGGCCCCCTTATTGAATGCTAAAGACACAAAAAGAAAGGGTTTAACTCTCCTGAACCTTTTTGTTTTGCAGGATGTATGTCCATTGGAGAGAAAGAGAGCATGAAGAGGTAAATGAGTTGGTCAAGGAAGACCCCAATGATGTGGCTATATTGATGCAGTGTGGGTTACTCAAATTTTTTCTATGTCCTTTCATGTGGGCACAAACTAGGCTACTGAATGCCTTGGTTGACTACTAGCATCCAGATGCAAAGGCATTCATGTTAGAGGAGCAGTCACTGGTGCCCATGGTTGAGGACATTTACTTTTTGACTGACCTCTCTAGGAGAGGGGAACCAATCAATTTTCAAACTTTTCCTGCGGGGCTACATAACATAGAAGAATTGATAGGCCTATATTGTGCAGCTGATACGGACCGTGTGAGAATGCAGGTGCCTATAAGCAAGATCACTAACCTATCGCTACAGGCGATAGTATTGCTTATTGGGCGCAATACTGGTTCTGCGGCTCTACATCAGGCATCCCGTGCACAGATGAACTGTGTTGTCCAGTGCTTGAATGCACAAGTTTTTTATTGGAGTACCACTTTTCTTGAGTGCATGAAGAGGCAATTGACAGATTTCCATTTCCGGACACATAGGAACTTCGGGTTCGGGACCATTCTGTGTTCGTTATTTTTTTAGAGAGTTTCGAGCTTTAGTCCTCGAGTAGTGGTATGAGGACACCATGCCTCTCTTCATGTTGTGTGTAGATGGGAAGTACTACTGCCGCGATATGGTGGTGGAAGGACAAATGAGTCCTTCAATGATGACTTTTTTGCATGGCTGTCACGACAGATCCCGGTTATAGAGGACTATCCCTATGATGGGATTAATTTTTCGAGAGACTCGAAGATACAAGTACCTCCTGGTGAGGTGCGAGGGGAGATGGGTAAGTCTCCACCTTTGTAGTTTTTTCATTGTATATGTAATTTTTATATTGTTTTGTTATATATATCATTTTTTTTTTCTGCCAGAGTATTTGACGGATATATGTTCATTGTGTGAAGATGTGGGACCAATGCGACCCACTGACTATGTGAGGAACAAGTGTCATCCTCGGCCAGGGGCCGCACCTGCCGTCATCGGGGGACCAGCAGTAGCAGGAGATCTTCCAGTCGGGGAGGCTGAGAGGGTACTAAGATGGGTTGAGCATAACTTCACTGCGCTCACTCGCACGGTCCCAATGGCAGAGCTTGAGGACCTGCCACCATCTATGCCACCTCATGTAGTGGGGGCACCATGGATGTGGGTCTAGTTGTTTCGGCGCTTAGCCAATGTCGTGGACGAGTATAACAGGGCCCAGAGGCCCTGACTTTAGCTAGACATTTTTACATGCCACGAGCACTACTTGTATATATTTTTTGAGGGCATAAGCCATGTGACTCATTATCGGTCCTATTTTTTGAGGCGCTTGCATCCATCCATGTACTCTGGTTACTTTATGATATTATATATGTTTTTTTTGTCTTTTGTGTCTTATGGATCATGTGTGCAAAAAAGCATTTACATTCTTATGTCAATTCTCTTTCATATGTATGCAAGATGCCAATCTAAAATTTGATTAGCTAGAGTATCTGTAACTTGGTTTAATCTCCCAGGAACATGAAAATATGTAATATAATCAAAGTTTCATTCTAAGAGACATACCCTAAGGAATCTTCGGTGTAAAGTTGGATTGTGAACCCGGTACACTCTATTTAACTGAGACACAATCAATTGAGCGTCGAGATAGACCCAGAGATGAGAGATACCCAATGACAAAGCGTCACAAAGCAACTCAATAACTACGCTATACTCGACAACATTATTTGTGGTGTCACCTAAGCATATACCTCCGAAAGATAATAACTGGCTTGAGGTGTAAAGATTACCCAAGCTGCGGAGCCAAGCCTTCGAGTGTGCTAAATAGGACTGTCTGCATACCCAATGAACACCTCAGAATCACTTGACATCTGCCACAGTGACGAAAGATAATATCAATGACACATCCATAACATTAAAAGAAACTAAAAAGTAATAGTACAAAGACTATACACATGTTACAAAAAGTTACCCACAGTGACCTGCCTATGAGTAATACTTCTTGAGGTAGAGCCCATTTCTAGGCTCCGCCAAAGCATTTCCTTCAAAATGAACCAGATGATAAGTGCCCTTTTTTAAAACCTCTTTTATGATGAAAGGTCCAAACCACATGGGTTTGAATTTTCCTTCCCCCAGGAGGTCCTTATCTTGGTCGTAGACCAGGACAAGGTCGCCCTCAGAGAAAATATGAGGACGAAGAGACCTATCATACTGACACTTGACCTTTTGTTTGTGAGCCTCGTTGGCTAGGGCCGCATCATGATGCTGCTCATTGAGATGCTCAAGGTATACTAATCATTCTTCAAGTGGAGAAGTGTCGGGAAATAATTGTACTGCCAACTTTAGAGACGGGATCTAACATTCGATGGGAAAGACTACCTCCAACCCGTAAATGAGTTGAAAAGGTGAAAATCTAGTTGCAGTTTGAACAGATGTTCGGTAAGCCCATAATGCCAAGTATAACATCAAATGCCAAGTATAACATCAAATGCCAATTTGACTTGGCTGAGTTGATAGTTCGTTGTAAAATAGTCTTAAGAGTTTTGTTTACAGCTTCCACCTGCCCATTTTCTTGGGGGTAGTAGGGTGATGAATGTTCTTGCCGTAACCCAAGATTTGATGTTAACTCGGTCATCATTTGGTTCTGAAAGTGACTGCCATGGTCAGTGACAATCTCCCTCTGGACGTCGAACCTTGCTATTATCTGATTGAATAAAAATAGAGCTCCAGTCTCTCCATCATCTTTAAAAGTTGGCATAGCTTCGACCCACTTTGTGAAGTAGTCTACAACTACGATGATATAGTGGTGCCCCATTGCTGAAGGAGGGTTGAAAGTAGTGTAATCAATCCCCCACTTGGTGAAGGGACCAACTGTGATGACAGGAAACATGGGAGCGGGATGTACCCTCATCTTCCGAGAGAAGATTTGGCACAAATGGCACTTCTTAACCGATTCAATACAATCTTTGATAAGTGTCAACCAGAAGTAACCTGCTCGTAGAATCTTTTGGGATATTGCCAACCTAGAAAAATGACGGCCACAAGCTCCAGTATGGCAATCGTTAAGCATGATAACTGCTTCCTCATGAGTGAGACATCGACGTAGGATGCAGTCTACACCTCTCCAATACAATGTATCTTCGATTATGAGATAATTCTTAGCCTGATGGCATATACGTCGACGTTCATCGCGAGAAGCAGTGGTGGGGCACTTGAAAGTCTGGAGATAGATAATTATATCTCCATAACATGGATTCGAAGATGTTATAGAAAACATATCTCCCCGGATAGGCGATTCTTCAGGCACAACGTCACCTGACTCAATCGGAAGTTCTGAAATAAGTTCTGCGAAGACCAGTGACTTTTTGGAATTTGCTGAAACGAAGTCTAAGTCAAACTCTTGGAGGATGACTATTCATCTACTGATTTTTTCACCTATTACATGACGTGTCAACATGTACTGGAATGGATTCACGACAGCAATGACGGTGGTCTTGCGAAATAGAACATAATGATGGAACCGTTGAACAACATGAACTGCTGCCAACGAAAGTTTTTCGATGTGAGAATAATTAAGTTCTGGTCCTATGAGGCCTTGGATTAGGTAATAGATCACTTATTCTGCGAACAAGTCATCTTCTTGAACTAAAACCATGCCAATGGTTGACTCTGTTGTAGCCAGATATAATAAGAAATCTTTGTTATAGTTAGGTGGTTGGAGCAGAGGGGCAGTTGTGAGGGCATGTTTTAATGTGTTGAAAGAGCATTGAGCCACATTGTCCCAGTAAAAGGGAACATCTTTCTTTAGTAATTGCATAAAGCCCTTGGTGATTTCGGCATAGTTGGCAATGAAGTGTCGTAAAAAGTTCACCTTGCCTTGTAGACTCTAAAGTTGAAGGATTGTGCATGGGGGGGGGAATTGAATTATTGCCTCAACCTTGAGAGGATTGACCATGATCCTTGTTGTTGATACTACGAAACCTAAAAATCGTCCTGATGTTATGTAGAAGCTGCACTTGTTTGGATTCAAGCGAATCTGAAAGTAGCAACAACATTTGAATATAATTCAGAGGTGTGTGGGATGATTCCTTCTCTTGTGAGATCGCGATGCTAAATCATCTAGATAAGATTCAACTATATGCTTGAGGTCATTGAAAGAAAAATACATGGCCCACTGAAAGGTGGCTCCATCATTTTTTAGACCAAAGGCAATTTTCAATATGCGAATGTACCCCACGGGCAGACAAATGTCGTTTTGTGTTGGTCTTCGGGTTTGATTTGAATTTGGTTATATCCCAAAAAACCATCCATGAAAGAAAAGGCTTCACAAATTGCACATTCATCAATGATCTGGTCGATGAATGGTGTGGGAAAATTATCTTTGGGACATGCCTTATTCAAATCACAGAAGTCGGTACATACACGAATCGTGCCTTGTTTTTTATTGACCAGCACGAGGTTTGACACCCATTGGGTCAAATGGATAGGATATATAAAACCGGCTTTGAGAAAATTCTCAACCTCAACCTTAATGGTCGCTGCTTTCTTAGGATTAATTGGATGAAGCTTCTACCGAACCAACTTGGCATCAGGATACGTTGTGATTTCATGTTAAACTATTCTTGGATCGATGCTTGGCATTTCCTCGTAAGACCAGGCAAAAACGTCGCAAAATTATTTGAAAAGATCTATGTATATTTGAATATCTTCGGGGGAGAAGTCCGCTTCGATGAAGACATTCTCCATGACGCCAGGGTTTCGGGAGATATTGATCAGTAAGGTTTTAGTGATAGTTTCTATATTACCCTTAGCATAAACCTCGTGTGTAGTTAAGGGATTAATAGGACAAGACCGCTCTCCCGTCATGGTCACGGTGAATTCTCCTGCCTCAATTCAGCTTAACTCTGGGAGGAAGTATGATCTATGATGAATATCTTCCCAGGGTTTATCTGGACTAGTCATTGCTTCAATTATTGCTTCATCATAGGGCAAGACTAAGTCCAATGAATTGGTGTGAGCGAGAGAACCCTGAGCCCAAATAGGCTCTAGAAGAGGATCTAACTCTTGTACAGGAGCTGGATCAATGTGGGATGAAGTTTTCTGGACTAAGGAACATGCTACTTCAGTTGTGGACAAAATAATGGACATGCCCGGATGCCCTGTCCCATCCATCGTGGCCAATGGGGAAGGAAGTGTCCATGGATCATCGAAGTAAGTCTTGTGGAACGATGAAACTTGAAAAATCTCAACCTTATGGTGATTGGATATAAACTTGATATCGCCTTGAGGGGGTGGGTAATCAAAGGTACCCATCAAAGATGGGCACAAAAAAACCCCTACGTTGACGACACCTGATTGAGGATTATCAATCATCAGGACCATGGATACCCCCAAAGTAGGGCCAGGTCTAGAGAAGGACAATTGATCGATGGTCACAATCCGACCCTCGTGTGGAAACAACAAGACCTAGAAAACTGTAGCAACCACAACTTGCATGGCATAAGTCCAACTCCTTCCTAACAAAAGGTTATAGTCGAGGGGAGCATCGACTACCTCAACTTCGACACACATGGTCTTCCCTCCTAACTACACGGGAAAAGAAGGAACGATACCATGTGGTTGGAAAGAATGACCGTCAAAAGCAGTGAGGAGAGTAGGTGACGAAGACAAAATGGGCTAGCCAACAACCTTCCAACATGCCAACGACATAACGCATGTCGAGGCACCCTCATCAACCACCGTGCGAAAGATATTTCGAGTAAATATTTTTGTGGGATAAGCCACTACTATTTGAAATCCTACGTGGTAAGGCAGACGAGGTTTTAAGTCGATTGTATCCAGCATAATTGTACCTGGATTACAAGTCTTGGTAGATCCTAAAGTGGTTAACAAGGCTTTCCTCTGGGAAGGGCATCTTTGGAGGACCTCCAAAGTGGACATCGCACAAGGGGTTTGTGATAAATCCTCCACCATAGAGTAGTTCTGGGCGGCCCTTGTGTTTGGGTTATGAGAATATTTTTTAAATGAACCTTTGGGAATTCATGTCATTGTTTCTCCCAACGTCTTCTAAATCTGTAGAGGAAGAGATGGGAGGTCAACTTCTTTACCCTTCTCAAAAGTTCTTGGTTTACTATAGTCGTGCACTCTAGTCGATATAAAAGCATCACCCCTAACCATATATACGTTCACGGATGCGGGGTTGTTCGGAGGCAGACATGGTTCTTGGTTGACCCCTTCGGTGCTTACAGAGGATTGACTTAGATTTTTCCCATGTTGAATGGATTAGTCAACACAACCTGTTGTTGCTGTGTCACAAACTTTTGGGCCTCTACAAGTCGAGAACATAGATGGGTCGGGTGGTCTTCCACGCACAAGTTGCATGGATACCTTGCCTTCCATTTTTCAGTTTTGTCCCTGCCATCATTATCGGTAGGTTTTTTATCCCCCTTACCCTTCTTCCTTTTTTTTTTTTTCTTTAGGTTGTTGGGTGGCCTTTGGGTTAGTCGATTGCACTATGTGTACCTCCGACGTTTGGGTAGGGGGAGAAACCAAAGTAGTAGTTTGGATGGCCACTGTGTGTTGTATAGATTACTGTTGCAATTTCTTTGTCAATTGCTCAGTGGGATTTGTGTGTGCTAAACAAACAATACCATCGGCATGTGGTCCAGCTCTCTGTCTAGATTTATCTAGTATTGAGTGTGGCGCATCTGGCAAGATGTTGTATAATAAACCAGACTGAGAATATATGAGCTCAAATTGTTGAGCTCTCATGATGGCATCTTCTTCGGAGGATACACTTGACATTGCGACGTCTTTGGATAATTGTGAGACCAAAGACTTAAGGAACCACTCAAGCAGGAATTCTAGTGGGACTGGCACCTTGATTAGACTCTTCCGACGTCTCCATTCTCGGATGTGATCAGAGATATGGTCCACTTTCGTCTGTTTGAAATTGGACAACAACCTTGTGCCAACATCATATCTCACAGGTAACTAGAAATGGTTTAGGAAAGCCATTGCCAACTCGTCAAAGGAAGAGTATCTTGAGCGATCGAGCTCAATGTACCATTTCGCGACACTCCCAATTAGAGTACGTTGAAACAATCGCAACTGTACGAAGTCATCTTTTAATGAGTTAGATGAACACCAAAGATGGAAGGCAGTCACGTGATCGCCTGGATCTTCATTAGGCTTGGCTTCGAACTTTGGAATGTCCAAAGGAAACTTTGTCGGCAGAGGAGGCCAACGCGGATCGTGACAAATGGGGTCATTCAACAACCTTGTCAAATATGGAAAGTGCAAATTCACCAGGAAAGGTAGTTTGGGTTGTTGGTGATAACTTGGGAAAAAGGGGCCTGGAGTTTGAATGGCACCAAGTTGCCAGGAAAAGTTTGGCTACTAGCCCGAATTCTGGTAGAAACTAGGGCCGTGGCCAGCATATGGATTTTACATATGTGGAGACATCATCAATTGATTTCCCAAATAGGACATAGATGGTTGGGCATGCATTATATTCGAAGGACTCTGGGAAGGGTTGCCCCATGTTGGTCCTGTGGGGATGGGCATAGTAGTTTGTCCGGGGTTCCATTGATTGTGGAAAGAATTACCCGAGATCGACATTCCGGACGAGAGAACAAATCCCTACCCAAAATTCCAAGCTCTTGATGCGGAGGAAGTTCCTAGGTTTTCCCCCTATGCAGGAATAATACCCTACATAGGAATAGATTGTCCAAAATTGGGATTGCCCCCAGTTAGGAAAATGGTTGAAGAGAAGGCACTGTAGCCAAATGTTTCGGCCAAAGAAAATGGTGTTGAAACTACCGACATGTTATACGAAGGTGGTCCTTGACTCCTCGCTCCAAATAAACTATGGTATATAGGTTTCCCGGCGGACTGTTGATGCGAGCCATCGAGTGAAGGGGATGAAGGAGGGATATGACCTCCTCTGTAAGGGAAATAATTAAAAGGAGTAGGAGTGCCCCTTATGTGACCTTGCAGAGGAGCACTAGAGATATCTACCCCCAGACCTGAAGTCTGTAAAGTGGAGTAGGAAAGTACAGGACTTGTACCTGAACTAGGCATCCCATATGAGAATGGAGGGCCTGTCGCACTTGGTGTGAAAGGGGTTGTGGTCGCCGCCAAAGACAGGATCAGACCACTATGCGATGTAGAAGTGGTTGAGACCATGGTAGCTCGAACCATTGATGGTGGGTTAGGAGGTGAAAACTCTCTTGTGGGGACAACCATAGTGGGAATGGAAGAATTCCCAGAGGGAGTAACAACATTTGTTTCCATTGTTGTGTGCAACACTGTCTAGCACTCATAAAATTGGATTGGTACGATGAAAGGTGCCAAGAAATCAATGGTTGGGGTTTCAACTGGGACAAGAGCATGTGCTTCAAGGTCCAAAATGGTTGATTCCTCCAGGTGTTGGTCTGGCACAATTTCTTGTAACTCGGTCACTTCAAAAGACCCTTGTTGGTATAGCTTTCGCCTCAATGGTGGCAGGGGTGGCTCCAGTGTAACTGACGACAGGCCAAGAAGCCTTCATGACCGATGGAGCTCATGATCCTCCACTGTGTGAGAAGATCAAACACACTCTAAGGTATTCTAAACACTCAAAAGAAGCACACACTAAAAAAGTCCCTAGACGATAAGATAGGCAAACACTAAACTAATTGGAAGAACAGTTACAACAACCAACACTAGAGCAACTTACCAGTGCAAGTGCAACTGAAACACGGAAGAACCCTCCAGGTATACTCTGCAAAGTGTGGCCCGATGTCTATCCTAGGTACCATGGTATACCCCCACAATCACCTATGTATGTCCCTAAAATATATAGGCAACTAGGTTTCTAGTGTGCAAACAGTCACCAGGTGAGTACAGTCAAAAGTCGGGTAGACCACAATGAGCAGGGTATTGAGCCTGAAACCTGTCAAGGGTATCGAACGCAAGTGGTCTGGAAGACAACTGAGGACCTCAAATGGATTCGAGACCCATGAAGCCCTGTGGCAAATGAAATCAATGGAATCCCAAAACAAGCCCTCTATTTGTGTTCTCCACTACGATTGGTCCAGCTTTGGAGGGGTTATCTCCGCTACCTTTCCTCACGCGGCCTCATGTTTATCCCTTGTGTTAGAGGGGGGTCCCGGATAACTTTCACGACACTGGACTTAGACACTCCCTAACTCAGACTCCAATGTTTGATTTTAAAATGGCCTTGAAGAGTTTCTCTCCAACCTAATCCAAGGCCCTAATCCTAAACTAGTTGGTGAACCCTACAAACATAAAAGTCTAGTAGATTTTAAATTTAGCGTTAATTTAATGGATTTTGTTATGTCAAGGGGTATGAAAGTGAAAATGATGATGTGTAAAAGACGAAAGAAAAAAATGAATAAAAAAACTGGAAACAAAACTTTTACTTAATGCAAAATTTCAACAACTTTTCAAAATAAATATTTTTAATTTTCTAAGATTTTGGACAACAAACTCAAAAGAAATTTCACTTGACTACAAGCTACTTATTATCTAAGTAAACTGCAAAAACTTATGAAATAAATGAATTTTCCCTGGCTAATAATGCAGAAACACACTCTTCAACCAAACAAGAAAATGAAAAGAGATTTTTTATTTATTTAAATGCTTGATAAAGAAAAAAAGGAAAAATACCAACAAGCAAAAACCAAGAAAAACAATTCTAGCCTAATCGCAGATCGCAAAGAATCAGGTCAAAAATCACACACTAGCAATTTTTTTAAAAATGACTCTTACACTTGTCTAAAAACCCTAAAAAAATCTTTTTTATGACAACTTTTAAATGAGAAAAAGCAAGCTAAGGGTAAGATTAATCCTAAGCTAATGACTGCTAAGACAGAGATTCAAACACCTGAGAGGAATAATTCTTATCAAGGGAAAGGATGACTGCCTTACCCTAAAAAAAAAGTATTATGTACAAGCACACGACTGCTAATCTAGCAGCAAGCTTGCGAACGCACACTGTATAGAGACAGAGGGCATGTACACGCGGGCTGACATTGTACAGGCCGCGTGCATATATAAACTCTGAGAAAAAATGAAAACAGACAACCCAAAACCAGGAAGAGACCACTGATATTGATAACCAGGATCCCTTGAAGGCTTGGACACTCTTTTTAATAGAAAAAAAAATAATGTAAGGAAAAATGATAAAGCAAAAACAATCTGAGATAGGACTGCAAACAACCAAGACTCAGACAAAATTCCAGAAAACCCCTGAGAATGTTTGATTTTGACAAGCAAGAGGATGATTGCCTCCAAAATTCTCTGGACTCTACACGCTACTGCTACTTCCTCAGCTAGCATTCGCACGCGGGCTATAAGAGAGTAGGGCACAAGTACACACATGCATACCTTATGTAGGTTGCGTGTACCTCTGTGGGTCTCGAAAAACATAGTCAAGCAAATCAGATAAATTTGGTATGGAAAACAAGACTCTTTGCTAGCTCAGACCTTACAGAAACTAAAAAAAAAAAACAGCAAGAAAAACCAGTCTTTTTCTAAAAACTACCCAAAAACACATAAAACTCCTAAAAACCCTAGAGACATCCCCAATACGGTCGCCAATTCTGTTGTGAGGGAAATCTCCTTACGGACTAGCAAATAGGGTTAGACTTTGCATGTAGATATGACCTATAGAAAATCTACTTTCTACCTTCGTCCCCAGACTTAAATCCCATTTTGTTTTAGTAAATGCATGGCTAGATCAACCTACCTCATTCCGGGTGTTCGATGTCGATCCCTTGTCGTACTTGATTACTTGTTCGCAACTCTCCTTTCCAATGCTGACCTACATACAAGACAAGAAACAACTACACAGACATACTACCTATAGACTAACGGGTTAGAAATTCAAACATGTACTTAGCAAATTATGAATAACTGGTGAATTGGGACGGGAAAAACACTTTCTTTATTACCTTGAATGAGTCAACTTACAAAAGTCGAGATTGACCATCACTCCGCGAACCTGATCCTGGGATCCTCTTCAACTGTCCTCCAACTGCTTTGCTTTGTATATCCTTTGGCACAAGGAAGGCTAAAGGGTTGGGACAATGGGAATACACAAATGGGCAGAGTTTCTTTGCTATATTTTTCCTTCTCCAAATAGGACCCCCAACCCTTCTTTTATAGGCTAGAAGAAGCTAGGTATTTGGATGAACCCTTGGCCATGCATGGCTGGGAGTTTCATTTAACTCACCCAGAGCTGTGTGTTCCAACGACAACTTTCCTTTTTTCATGCTTTTGTCGGTCCACACGGGTTGTTTGAGGTCAGCTAGCATGTACATGCATGCAGTAATGGAGTAGGGCGCGTGGGCCTTTGTAAAAGAGGATTTTTAAAGCATTGTTTTGGAAAAGAAGGGATCTGAGATGGCCTGATGCCAGGTAAGCATGTATGGTGCAAATTAGGGTTATAACACCAGCCTCCGCCTGCCGCTTGTCAGGGATATGAGTATTGAGCATAATAGAGGCATTGGGAAAAGACTCGATACTTACTTGTTCATCGGCTGTTGAAACACTGATTTCCTTTTGTGGGGATCCTTCCTTTGGCTCATCCGGTTTTGAATTGTCCTTCAGATTGTCTGCTCAAGTTTCCGGTGCATCAAGCCTCTTTGTGTCGAGAACATTTTAATTTTCTATTTCCTTTCATGGGATCTCCTGGGTTTGGACCTCGAGAATAGAAGAAGAAGTCTTCTCAGGTCCCTTTTCTTCTTGGACACCCACAGGGGTCCCACGAGATGCCTCTAGGATTTCATCATCACTATATATATTTATAAACTCACTCAAAGGATTAGGCACGCTTGTTTCTTCTGATAACTAGCCTGTCTCTGGTTGATTCGTCACACCTACCTATGATCCAGCCGGTGGCATTGTGGATTCAGGGTCATATGACCCATTGATGTTATCAAGGTTCCTGAAATCAGGGCCGCTTGGCCCCGTTGGGCTTTCTTCTGGGCTATCGATTGGAAGCCTTGGCAATCTGATGAGGTCTGGGTTATCCTGCATCCACTTCATTATCTGTTGGGCATGTTGATACATGATTCCCCCCATCCCCTGCACAACTTGAACCTCGAAGAAATTCCTATCTTGCACCGAGGTTACCTAGGAAATATTTGTTGTTCTGGTGGCTTCTTGAGGAGCTTCCATGGCTTCAAATGATTCAGGTGCTATCCTTTCTTCATTGGTCTTAAGGATTTCTTGAGCCAATTGTTCAAAGACTATTTCTTTCTTATCCCAACTCATGGCCTTAAACTTGGTTTCTTTAGGGTCAACCATCCTTTCCACCACCTCATCCCAGCTTTGAGAATTTTTGGTGAATATATCATCCTCAAACCTATGATGGGAATATGCCCAACAACATGATACTTGTGATGCGTGCTTTAGGACTAGACCCTTGGGTTCTTGCTTGTGAAAACGACCATTCTGGAATGGGAACTCCAATTGGCTTAACCCTTCTTTCTTGGCCTGCGTGGTGTCTTTTACCATGTAGAAACCAATATGAAACCCATAGGGTATGAAGGCCCGCTTCTTACCCTTTACCAAAGTAGCATTATAACCTTATGGGATGGTCTGATAATAGATTTCCCCTACTACTAATCGATCGTGGACATATACAGGAAATAGATGGGGTGCTTCAATGGTGCCAAAAACCCTGGTGTAAGTATCACACTCATCTAGATACCAATCGCCAAATTTCGATACAACCTTTTTGGCTGCATCCGAAAACCTTGGGCACTCTTTCTTGAAAAACAAGAAATAAATACGTGCAATAAATTGATCGCAAATGAGAGACTAGGATTTCTTGTACATGTTCTCCCACAAGATGTCGAAATACACATGGACCGGGAGCTCTGATGTGTGCCAGCTCAAGTTCATTCTGGCAAAGACATTTTTGGCACAAGTGACATCCAATAGATAAGAATCCATATAGAAGGATGGGGTTTCTCCCTCTTTCAGCATTTGAGCCTTTCGTATGCAAGTGCTCAACTCTTTACAGATGATGGAACCCTGGTTAAAACCTATTCCGGAAATGGCTACCATATAAGCTAGAGGCATCCAAGCCTTTAAAAACCTGGAGCAGTGTTTCTCTCCATGCAATCAACAGAGGAGGGCCATTAGATAGATGTACGGCTCCCTCAAGTTAGCAGTCGGGTACCAGCCAGAGGTCCGATTGTTGAAATTTTTATCCTCTCTCCACCATGACACCATCGCCATGCTGGTGTCATTTTTCTCATAGAATCTTACAACAAAATCAGTGTTTAGTCATTCTTTCGGCTCTCTGATCTTGTAGTAATTTTTCACTTCCACTGGGAGGAAAACCCCAACACACTCACCGTTGTTGTCATTAATCAAACATATTTTCATGTCAATGTGATAGATAATCCATTTCAGGAGTTCGATGCAGGGAAATACCGGAGTCCCTCTCGCCACCATGTGTATATACGCCTTTCGGACATTCGGGAGGACTTCATCTTCGAGTCTCCTCATATCAGGATCATTGTGAGGGGTATATTCGGGGAATTCCTCTAGCTTGATTTTCTTGAAAATTTCTTCCCAGTGCGGGAATACTGTCTTGGTCTCAATGTTCACCTCTGTGTCTCCAAAGGCCGGGGGTTGAATGAAATATTTCTTGGTGGTTGTTTTGATGACGGGCACTAACTTTGGAGCAAATTCCAATTGTCTTGCAACCGCTGGGGAGGAAACTTCTCCCACCTCTGGTTCTTGTACCTTTGGTTCTCTTGGAGATTTCCTGGTGGTGGGTTTTTTCGGACGCATCGTTACTGCCACCGAAAATGATACTTTAAGAAAGTGTATAGAGTAACATTGGATAAAACGTATGAAATGAAGCATAAAACATCCATAGACCAGTATGTACCTGTAACACTTGCTAAACTATCGTTTAATACTCACTGGACCTTGGAAGCTATCCCCAGACTACTCGTCTCGCTCCTCTGGGTGTTCCAAACTCCTTCATGCACAGAATAACCTTGTTTACAATGACTCAAAAGAATATAATGGGAGATATCCTACCAGTTGTATCAACTAGTTAATATGAGTAATGGGTGAAATCCAAAAAAATCTACCGTTGAATCTCTACAAATAAATTCTACATGGGTTGACGGCGGAGGCGTGAAGAGAGATGCACTGTATCGACATGTTCAAATGGTCCTTTTGATTCGTGCATGAATTAGCAACTAATGCGAGATTTTGAAATTAATTGACCCTTTAAATGTGTCATATCTAATGTATCTTAGAGATAAAATGTCCCATTGCATCATTTTCTTAGTGGGCATATCGAGAATCGGAGATATCCTTATGCATGTTTCTATCGATATCTTCCTGAGAAAAATTTTGACGCCGACAAAATTCGTCGTACGATGTCGATGTGGTAAAACTAGTTCCGTGTGTGACATGGGTTTTAGGAGCTAGTAAAAACCCTAGGTAAAACTAGATCATATGTTTGATCGCTGGAGAAACAATAGATGGCAACATAGGACAGGTGGTTTGACCGTATATCTTATTGAGAGTTGTGTCTTTCAACCAAAGATGCACAATAAAATAAACCTTGGATTTCTGAGGCTGAATGGTATCGGGGTCGATGATCGGGGGTTGACTTATCACGTCCTCCATGAGATATCCTTCTAAAAACTTGTCGATGCCACAAGTTATCGGGGATCATCTCTTAGAGATAGGTCCATCGCATAGTTCCTTTATGGGTTATCATACTTGAAAACCCCCGATAGAGAAAATGTTTCGAAAGTCAACGATTGGTGATATCATTTCATTCTTCATGAGCGCTTACTCTTTTAGTCATTCGTCGATGCCAAAGGGATAGAGCATTGACAATATTCTCGGTGATGCTTGTCGTGAAATAAATCTCGCATCTGTCGACACCGATGAAGATCGAGACTCGACAACTTTGGTTCTCTCTAGCATTTTCTTTCACGCTTATTCTTTCTCGATGTCGAATTCCTTAAGCACATCTGGGAAAGTTTTGACTATCAAAAATATTAGTCTTTTAAGTTATGTCGATTTTCACATGCTCAAGCAAACTTTTAAAGACTAAAATGAAAAACAAAATGATAAGAAAAGGCAACATTCTTCATATTGAGGTCGAATTAGACAGTGCAAAATCAGGTGGTACCTAAAATGTAAAATTTGACGTAGGATTGTTTAGGGTGTGTTGAGTTCTCAACAAGTTCATACAACAAAACATTACCTATTGCATCGAACCATGTGTATCACTATATTAGCAAAAATACTCTGAGAAATACAAAAACCAACAATATTGATCATCTACCGATATCTGTCCAACTGGACAATGAAAGAACTAACCCCCTATGATACCTAAGTATCAATATTTATACATTTTGTTCTCTTCATCCATTAAAGTGCATTACCAAAACCCTAACCCTACTCTCATTAGGTATTCCTCCCATGCCTGCATGTTGTTCTTCCTTCCAACTATTACCTTCTTTTCATGTGCACGTGATGTGCTTCCTTCCATCTGTTACCTTCCTTGCATATGCGTGTGTTGTGCTTCCTTCCAACGCTCGCTTTCCTTCTGCATGCTTTCTTTCCCAAAATTGTCTTTATTTTCCACCTCAACCTACTTCCAATAGGCCCCCAACACTGACATGTGGCTTGTCCCGAGCCACCTAATCCTTATGAGCTTCCTCGATCTCCTTGGTGATCGTATGGAACTTTTCCTTGAGATCTGTTTCTTGTGTCTGCGCCTGCGTAGTATTCTCCTAGATTGTGTCCACTACCTGGACTACAACTTCATCACTGATCAATCCTGTACATTTTTCCTAGGTCTGTGTTATCTATGTCTTAGCTTCCTCTTCCTATGATAGGACTTCTACTACTCTCTCCTGCAGTGGTTCCATTTGATCCTAATACTCTTGTTTCTGGGTTTGCACAGTGATTAGCTCTGCCTGCAATCTCTTCATGTCCTGTGTCCCGTTGACTTGTTCTGTGATTGGTATTGTCTTCTACTTCTACTTTGAGTCTTGGATCATTGTCGTGATCCTTTATTCTTCCTTGTCCCACTGTTGGACCTGTTGATCCTCCTCCAACCTGGTCCAAAGCTACGCTGCTTTATCGAACAAGTTAGTTATTTTGTTGACCTATTGCTCTATCTCCTACAACTACGTTGTTTCTTCCTGCTTCCTTTGCTCCTTCACTACTGGTGGAGTAGTTGGTGTGAGTCGTTCTCGAAGATTCTCGATATCCTTTTGGTATTGATCAATTTCATGCGCAATCCGATCAATCTTTTTTTCTTCTGTGATTACCTCACTCTCCATGACCTGTGGAATCTTCTCATAAGTTCCTGTCACTTTCTGATCCAATCCTTTTATGTGTTCCCTTTCCTCCCGGGTCTCATATTTATCCTTCTCGTATACTATTTCTAGCATGTCTTGCTTCTTTGTTTCCTACTTCAATTTGGTTAAGTCTCTGCGTGTGTGAGATTGTACCTCGTGGTTTACGCTCACCTGCAACCTGTGTAGTGCCCCTGATGGTATCCTTGTCAACACAAGTTGGATTTGGATTAAGTCCTTCAAGGGTGTCTGCCCCACAATTTCGTCCATGCGCAACATACTAGGGTTGATATGGAATTTTACATGTGTCTGCAACATCCCCTGGACTAACTCTTGTTCTTATTCTTGCGCTCTTCCTTCTATCTGTGGTGTTGATGGTTTTATTCCCCTTATGTTGATTGTTGGACCTTCCATGATCTACTTGATGATCTGCCACATGTCTGCCAACTCCTCTTGGATCTTTTCCCTGTGGTGTGCAACATGGTCGAGGTCCTCAGCTAGAAAATCCTAGACCATTTGGGCTATCATCTCTCTGTCATCATCCGTGATCGTATACTCTGGTGGTGTTCATTGTTCCTTTGATTTATTGCGCATGCCTCCTATCTACGTGGTTGGTCTCTTTATTTCCCCATGGTTCCTGTGTGTTAGGATTTGGGGCGGTCTCTTGTGCTCCCTCAACCCGTTTCGTTTGTCCCTTGGTCAGTTGTGTACTCTCCTTATTCCCCTTATGGGTCCCTATATTATTTGGCCCTTCATCTATTTGTGTTGTATTTCCTTGGCCCATTCTTGGTCTCTTGGGCACTTGGATTTTCGGAGGTTGCGTTTTTCCCTGCTCAACCTCTTCTTCTGTTGTTCTTTCTGGCACTTCCTGCATAATGGTTGGGATCCTCCATTCATCAGCCCATTCATTGATGACCATGTCAATATCACCCTCTTTGATGTAGTAGTGCATCTATAGCCACTATTTATCCAGATCTTTCCTTGCGTGTATCCACATTGTGTGTCGCGTGGCCTGGAAATTGGCGATGTCCACATATCGCATGACAACTTCTGGTGTGATTCTCCACATCTTGTAGATGGCTTCCTATGGGTCGTGTATGTACCCCACAAAAATGGATCCATTCACCTTCTTTCTCCTTGAGTCTGGCCTGGCTCTAAGCAACAAATACCTCACTCCCTGATTCAACTTTGGTCTGATAAAAAAAACTACATACCTTGGCTCTTTCCATCCCATGAACGTTATTAATGTGATTAGCCATGAGTAGTGGAATTATATGCCTAGGTCTTGTGCATCCTTGCAGTCATCCAGGAACAAGTTTAGTAGGTATGACGCCCAAATCATTGAGGTACCTTATGCACACTAGACTGCAACTGCAACAACTCCAACTGGACTTCCTCCCTACGACATTTTCTTAGCAGCTTGCAGGCTAAGATTTTCATGCCCAATTGTGTGTCTGCGTCGTTTATCCTCTTGAAAATTATCCCTCTTGTCTCCTTGTCGATTCCATACTTATTCTTCATCTCTTTTGCTAGTGCTTTCTCCTTGGTTTTGTCATCCATAAACAATGTGTGATCCATACCCCGAATTGGTAACCATGTTATTTTCACAATACGCTGAACGGTTATGGGGATGGGCTTGTCCTACCATATGTCCCCTCCATGTGTGATTTCTAGCAGTTGTTTGACACATGTTTTTTCATACTAGCCTTTGCCAAAATGTGGTAGGTCCAATAGACCTAAAATTCTCATTTTCTCTAGCCCAGTTGCCCACTGGTATGGCTAGTTGATCGGTTCTCCAACTCGATTTGTGCCCGTAGTCTATATAAAGACCCTATTTGTAAGTTATGGGAATTTGTATTCACTTGCTACATCGTGGTATGAGTATTTTAGCTTCCTAATATGACCGAGTAGATCTGGTCCTACCTGTACCCCAACTGGTATGCGCGGTATAACAATTTCTACTGTTGGTTTCTTGCGAGGTGACCTTGGTATATGTATCTTGTATTTATGTTGTTATGGTGGCTAGCTCGAAGTTTCAATGGCTTCCAGTTGCTCCTCTATATACCATTTCTTCTAAGCCAAGATATCTTCAACCATATCCCCTGTCGGGTGGTCTGAGATGGTCGTTTGAGACTCATCTGGATCCATTGTTGTTGTCATATTCAACGTTGTGCCATTGAATTTCGAAGCTTCCTATGTATGCTCTTGTTCCATCTCATTCAGGGTTTATGTTCCCTGGTTATGTGGCTCATGTACTTCCATTGGTATCTCCTGACTCGTGCCCTCTAGTGATGGCTATTGGATTTCTTCCAGGATAGGTGTAGGGTTTACTAGTGTTGTGTCTAGAGATGGGATTTCATTGACATTGACATTCTCCGATGGATGTTATTCACTTTATTTCGCCTGTCCTCATGACCTGGTCTGAACTCTAGTTTTCCAGGCAGTTTGGATCGCTTCTACTTTCTTGGGCAGTGCCATGGTGGTGAATGTCAAGTGTTTGCTGGATTCGAACGGTCTCTGTGATCTCTGTGAACTCACATTGTGCTATTTAGCCTCTGTTTCTCTACGTCTATTTTCTTTTCATGAATAGACTATTGGATCCCACGTCTGCGTGTTGTATGGATTTCCCATGAAGCTTGTCGAGGACACTTCCTTTATTATGGTTTTAATGCACCTTAATGGCAGGCTCCGTGCACCTCCGGTGGTTTTGTACTTTCCATTACTTTTCCTTGTCATCTTTTGTCGGTGCGATTAATGTGGTGTCCCATTAGTCCTTTCCATCCTTTAATTCTTCCTAGTGTTGTCATGTCATCCTTATTTATCTGAATTTCCTTTTCTTGCTTGCTTCCCCTTTTTTTGTGTGACCGTTGTCCTTCTCCTCGCTAAATTTTTGTTTCTTATTTTGTGTAGCCTTTCTACTTACGACGCACTGCGCCCTCTTTGGTTCTTTTTCGATATACTATTTTATTTTTTATTTTTTTTACTGTGCGATGGATGGTCGAATGTCCTTGTACAGCTTCAGTTGGCTCCCATTGATCATTCCTCTAAGTTTTACGCCTAATAAATCTTGTAATTGTACAACTCCTCCATTTGTGACAGATTTTACTTCGTATGGTCCTAACCAATGCATTATGAGATTTCTTGGGTGTTGTAACAATTTTATGTGATACATCAGTACTAGATATCCTTACTTGAACGTTTTCTTTTTGATGTGTCTATCGTGCCAACATTTATCTCGTGCTTTCTGAAATTGTTGGTGAAATCCTGCCAAGATTCAGTCTTCCTCCATGGTCAGTAATTGATTCAGTTTCTCCTGTACTGCGCCTCGTTCTGTCATTTGTGTGATTGTTTCTAAGTGAAATCTTGGTACTAAAACTTCTAATGGAACCACTGCTTCTTGGCTACAAACCAGTTTAAATGGCATGTGCCCTGTCAAATTTTTGCACGTAGTCCTGTATGCCCATAATATTGTTGGTACTTTGAGGTCCCAGCCATCGCTGTTGATGTTTCATATCTTTGTTAGTGTGTTCTCCAAGATTTTGTTTAATGCTTCCACTGTTCTGTTTTCCTATGGATGATATGGTGTTCTCTTCTGATGATGGACTTCAAATTCTTCAATCATAGTGTTGATGGCACTGTTTATGAATTGTGTGCCTTGGTCTCTCATCAAAATTCAAATAGAAAATGCGTTGTTGTTTATGCGCTGCAATCCTTCACTGGTGTGGCTTCCACCCATGTTGTTAAGTATTCTTTCGCAATGATAATGTACCTTGCTCCTGTTATTTTTGTTGGTGGGTTGATTGATCCCACAAAGTCTATTACCCACTTTTCAAATGCCTGTAATGTTATTTGTGGTCGTAACGACATCTTGTCCCTTCTGTTAGGTTTTCCTACCCTTTGAAAAACATCACAGGTTTGGAAGTATTCCTTTGAATATCTGTGAATCGTTGGCCACCAAAGTCCTACGTGCAATACCTTATACGCGGTATCTTTACCTGCATAATTCCCTCCTACTGTTCCCTCATGGTCTTCTGCTAAAAATCTTGGTATTTCGTGCTCTAACACATATCTTCGCAATATGCTATATGTGGACATTTTATATAAATGTCTTGCAATCAGGTGATAGTCGACAGCGTGGACTACCAGGTTTTTCTTCTACGTGGTGCTATATTCTTGTGGCATAGTACCTGTACTAAGGTACTGAATGATATATGTGAATTATTCATCAACAATCTGTACTGAGAATAATTGTGCATCCAAAAAGTTGTCTTCTAAACTCGTAGGTTCTTCTCCATTTGTGACCCTTGATAGGTGAGCAGGTCATGCACTAAATTTTCCTAGCTTGACTATTACTTCAAAGTCAAATTCTTGGAATAGTAGTAACCATTGATATATTCTCCCCCCAACATTGTCTTGTTGAGAAGGTATTTCAGGGCTGAGTGATCTGTGAACATCTTAAAGTGTTTTCCCAATAAGTAATGCCAGAACTTTTGAAGTGTGTAGACCATAGCTAGGCCTTCTCTTTCAGTCATGTTATAGTTCTATTCAGATTCTGATAAATTTCTTCTCGTGAATGCTATCGGGTGATCCAAGTCTCCCGCTCCTGGATGCACCAAGATAGCTCCAAGTGCTATAGCTGATGCATCTACATCAACATGGAATGTCTTCTCCCAATTTGGAAATACTAATATCGACACGGTGACCATATTTTCTTTCAGGGTATCTAGACCGTGTTGACACTCGTCGTTCCACTAAAACTTTGTATCCTTTCTTAGAATTTTTTCCATCGGTGCAGTGATCTGTGCATATCCTTTGATAAATTTCCTGTAATAACCTGTGTGTCCCAACATCGTTCTTAGCTGATGGACTGTTTTTGGTGGTGGTAAGTTAACAATGACTACAATCTTTGCAAGATCTACTAGTAAACCTTGTTTGCATACTATGTGGCCCAATAGTATCCCAAACAATGTTTTGAATATGCATTTATTTATGTTCAATGATATCTGGCACTGTCTACATATTTATAACATCAGTCGTAATAATTCCACATGGTTTTTTAACAGACTATAGATTATTCAATCATCCAGGTATGCTTCAAGAAACTGATGGATGAATTCCTTAAACACAACAATGACTACTCTAGAAAATATTGTTGTGCATTCTTCAATCCAAACGACATGACTGTGTATTGATAATATCCCCATTCTGTCGCAAACGTGGTCTTTAATCTGTCCTCTTGTGCTATCTTAATTTGATGGTAGCATGAGAATCCATTAGTGAATGAGTAAGTTTCATTTCGTCCCACATTCTCTAACACCTCATCCATGAAAGGTGTAGGGAACGGGTCATGTAGGCATGCATCGTTCAAATTCATCAAGTCAACACATATCCTAATCCCTCATTATTTCTTGTCCTATACTACCATCGGGCTTATCCATTTTGACTCTTCGACTAGTTTTATTATGCCAGCTTCGATCACCCTGTCAATCTCAACTTTGACTTTCTTCTTGTATATGGGGTTCAGTTTATATGGTCGTTGTCTGATCGATCTTTATTTTGGTTTGAGTGGTATATTTATCTCTCCTAATTCTCTTGCTATACCCCTCATCTCTGTAAAGGTTGTGGGAAACAAGTCACTATATTCACGCAATAACTTTGTGATGATTTCTATTGTTTGCTCATCCCAATACTATCCAATGCTGGCCATTTTTGGATGCTCGGCTATCCCAATGTTGACTTACTTTACTTTGATCGGTGTGGAAATGACTTACAATTATAAGGGTGGACCTTCCATGTCTCTTTCACCTTCTGTCTCTTCAATCTGAATATCGTGCGGATCGTCTTCATCCGGTGCTTCCTCTTGCACATGATAACATGATAGAAGTTCCTTAACTATTTGTTTATTCCGTTGTTGTTCTTCTGTGATAAATTCTATATCTGGTTCTTTCATAAATATTACTCCTCTTATATTTTTTAGAGTTGCATCTATGTTGGGGTTTTCATGTTCGAATGCAAATGTGACGTTAAAATTATCTTGCAATGTCATCCATGTCCCAGTTCCTTTGTGCAAATCCTGGTCTATATACTAGTTCGTTGGTATTCCCTCTAGAGTGTGTATGAATTGATGAGGACATTCCTCTGGGGGTGTTATTTTCCATAGATTTATACATGCCTCCAAGTCTTCCACTAGTTCCCTGTGTCCATCATGCTTTTGTTGTTGTTTTTGTTTCGGTTCTATGCCAAACCTTATGTGCAGTAGCCTCTTACATTGGTACCAATATATGATGGTGTCCTTGTGTGCACCCCACAATCTTGAAGATGTGGCCTTGAGTGCTAGGTCAAGTGCTAATAGTCTTTGGTTCTCTAACGTTGTGTCTTTATACCGTGTCAAGAATGTTTCCAAATCGTTTATTTTGTGGAAACTAGTTGGTTCTCTAATTTCTATGCCTACCCATCTTACTGCGTGGTCTATTCTTGCACATCTTCTCATGGATACTCCGTGTAGCCTTTGCTTCCATTTCTCTAAACCAGTGTTTGAGTCTGTTGCACATGAAGTAATGCTCCGCCAACTGAGCACCCCATCTGCAGTTGGGTTTATGTAATCCTCATCGCATGCACTTGTTCTATACAACTGGTCGATTTCCTATAGGTCTAGGCAAGTAGGTTATACAAACCTCTCCCCTTCGGATGGATCTAATTTCATGATGAACCTGTATTCTCCTGACTCAAATGTCATTTTCTTGGTTTTGAAGTTGATTATTGCCTGGTTGTCAAATGCCCAATCTAGACCAAGCAACATTGGGTAAGGTGTTGTGCCTTCTACTGTTTTAACGACTTCAAAGTATTTTTTAGTGCAAACTCCATCAAGATCTACTGTCACTCCTTTCAGTCTACCGATTGGCAAGACTCTATGTTGGATTGCAAATTTTAATTGAACAGGTGAATATCCTAATGTTGGCTCTCCCATGCACTGCCATGTCTTCTTTTGTAATACATTAACTTCAGATCCTAGATCTAGTATAATGTCTCCCATATTGAAGTAAATGTTAGCATTCAGTCTGAACTCCCTACTGGTTATTCTTCTAATGTGTAGGTGATTGAATGTATTTGGTTCTAGCTTTCCTTCCATCTCAATGCTACATTTTTCTAGTATGTTTTGCACTATTTTCACAGATGATGGATCACTTAATACCTTTACACAAGATTGCAGAAAGCCTTTGATTGTACTTACTTGTACCGTGGGTTGCATCTCGTCGCTATGATCCAATGACGGTGACATCTCATACTCTAGTGCTTCCTTGTTCTTCTATGCAGTTGAAGTCGACTCCATGTCCCCCTTCTAAAATTCTTGGCGGGCTTCCTTGAATATCTCCTTCTCCTTTTGCGTGTCTAATTGTTTTCTTGGTTCGGTGTTCTTCTTTACCCACTGGTTTTGTACTAGTTCCTGTCGAACTAAGTCATTTCCTGTTTTATCTCCTCTACGAGTAACGATATTAATGTTTCTTCCTTCATCCCTTGCTTTGGTTGAGATCCATTGAACGTTCTGGTTGTTCTGGTTCCTCTTTTCTTGGATATTTACTAGTAGTGTCAGACATTATTTTGTGTCATGATCTGATGCACGACAATACATACAAGTTGTTGGTGGAAGTGGGTATTCCCTTGCATAATGTCCCATTTGTTGACAATTGTGACATACTATTGGTCCTCTACCTCATCCGAAACCTCCTCTGGCTTGTCCTCCTCCTCTATAGCCTGCTCGATCTCCTCGTGGCATGTTATACTGAGGTGCCTAATTGTATTGTGCGATATTGTACTGGGGTTTTACCGTATTGTACTGCGGATGCACGTTATTGTACGGTGGTTGTGCAATATTATACTACAGTTGTGCAGTGTTGTATGGAGTTGTAACTTGATTAAATTGTGACGTTGCTTGCTCAGTAATCACTTATGCCTATACTCTATATGCGTCTGATGTCCTTTCTCACATCAACTCCATAGTTCTACAATCTTAGTCTTCATGGCCCACTGACCTGCAAAAGGTGCAATATGAGCTCTGTGGGACTGTCTGGTATTTATGCATCATCATGTAGTGATAAGGGTCGTGACCCAGTTTCTTGTAGATTTCACACCATAGTCCTCCTGGTGGTAACGGATTTGGAATTTCTATTTCTCATTTTTCCTATCTCTTATTCTGGTTCAGCTAAAACATTAGATTCTTCAAATCCTCTTTCAATTCTCCAATAGTTGGGTTTGTCTACTGGTACTGGTTTTTTTTCCAGTTGTAGGGCTGCCTGCAGAGCCTTTTCCTACGTCTATAACTTCTATTTTCACAACAAGTATTTTAAATGTGGGAGTAGTGAGTTGAAAATAAGGTGTTTATGTTGCATCTCGGTCATGAGATATTTTAAATTTCCTTCAGTCGCTTGAATCTCTGATCAATCTACCATACAGACTCTCATGGTTTATGTCCTATTTTGATCATCTTGTTCATGTACTGATCCTATGAGCTTGGCTTCTAGAACTCATTTATCGGTAACTTCTTAATTTTTGTCAGTGTCCTTGTCATCCCAGGGGCATTGTTTATGTCTAGACTCATGTACTAGTCTAGTGTGTTGTCTCTTAGCGTAATTGCTAGTTGCACAAGTTTGGTATCTTCATCAGTGATATGTTTTTCTTCCCATATCTTTGCACAAATGAAAAAATGTTTCTCGGGGTATTTTGTTTCTTCTCCTAGAAATTATGGCAATATGATGGTGGGATCTTGTCCTGCCATCTTGAATGTTGAGCTACTACCTCTGCATGGTGTAGATACCTGACTAGTGCTACCTAAACTGGCTCCTCCAATTGTTGTTCCTTGTGTAGATGTACTTCATGATTTTTGACTACTTCTGAACTTCGATTGTCTAAACGGTGGTGTTCTCTTTGGTGTATTAGTCACACATGGATTTATGGGTTCCACACTGACATTAATATGGATAGGATGACTGCCTTCTCCTATCTCTCTTGGACTTCTTGTCTTCCTTTCATATGTTTCAAAAAATATTTCCTCAATCTGCTCCATAGCCTGGATATCCTCTACCTCTTTCTCATCACTCGCCAAGCCTTCCATTGTCGCTATGGCTCTCTTCTTGGTATTCACCTTGTATTGGTAGGGTACTCCTGACATAGTAGGAAAACCCCTCTACGGACTACACGAGGGTTCTAAAGTGCAGGAAAAGCTAACTGTCTAAAGTCTCCTACTTTTAACAACTATCCCGTCATTACCCCACAATCATACATAAAAGACAAAGTATAGGGATCCGATAGGCATACCTTAAACTACGCATCTGGTGTCAATCCCTTAGAACTTACTTGTTTCTCGACTGCAGATCTCCTCCCAAGGCCAACCTGCATTCACCAAAATAAAAACAAGAAACTACAAGCATGCATTCTATATAAGGATTAGTGGGTTAGACATCATAACAAAAAAATGTAAGAAAATCATGAACATTTAAGACATCATTTGGCGGGACTGAAAAAGTATTTCTTTATATTAATCTCACAAAAGTCGTTTACAATATGAGACCAACAACTACTCCTCGAAATCGGTCCTGGGCTTCTCTTCACCATGCACCAACTGGTTCCATGTATTCTTCTCCTCTTCAATTCTCTCTAGGGAAATGGCAAGGGTTTGCAATGGAGGAAGAAGGAATTTTGGCTCAAACTCACAATGTGGTTGAAAACTATTGGGGCAAAGGGGGAATACTGAATTGGGCATAGATTCTATGCTCTCGTGCTTCTCTTTGGAATGGGACCCCAACCCCTTCTTTTATAAGCCAAAAGAGATAGTAACAGTTGGGGTGACTGGCTACGGGCGGTCAAATGGTTGGGTAACAACCCGAAAATCCATATCCCTTTGTAATTTTCATTTTTTGTGCTTTTTGTGAGTGTACGTGGGTTGTAGTGGTGCATAAAGCATGTGTACATGGGAAGTAATGGTGCAGGGCACATACACCTTCAAAAATATGATTTTTTAGAAGAGTTGTTCAATGATGGCTTGGCAAAGATAGAAAGTAAGATGGCCTGATGCCAGGCATGCATGTCTGGTGAAATTTAGGGTTATAATAGATGCCCCCTAATGTGTGAGCTCAGAAGAGCATCTGATGGCCAAAATACATTACAAATCTTCACCAATGTACAAAGCAAGTGAGCCCAGAGACTAGAGTTTAGGAGGTGCCATCTGTAAAATAATAATTTGTCTGACCGAGGCGGGTATACCCATTCTCGGGATGAAATAAAATCATGGCTACCAATCAAATACACTGTCGATCCATGTCATATAACTATATAAAGTGTAGTCTCGAGCAATACATAGCGGATCTACATCTCAAAATCAAAATATATAAATGTATAGTATCCATCTTCAAGAATCCAATGATGCCTGATGGCTAGAGATGAGGTCTTCAAAGCTCGAGAAACAACTTCAAAATATTCAAAACTCGAGTAGGAGTGTAATGTCAGTGTACAACTTCACTACCCAGAGGTATTCGACGGCTCGTTGGGAAAAAAATTGATTGGACTTTCGGGGTGGTCAGGCATGAGGAAAAGAGACAAACTGTAGAAGGGTCGAATCAAGTGTAGTAAAACTTCCCTTGGACAAAAACATGACAAATGATGAGTCTCAAGCAGCATGGCATTGACATAAGTTCACGATGCAGGAGGCAATGTGAAATCTCCATATGTTTGGAAGGATAACCAAATGGAGGAGGACACAACTCTATGAAGTGAGAACAACTTCCTAAGTTCATATTGAATCCTAGATCTTGAAGAACAAACGAAAGGATGTGCTTTGTCCAAGGGTGACTCATTGTGCTGTCAACAAAAAGAAAATAATTTTCCCTTCCTCTTTTTGGGGTATATTTTATGTTTTTGTCTTTTTCAATAATTTTGGGAAGGCTGAAAAAGAATAAAAGAATTCTACGTTACAAAGGAGGAACAAGTGTTGCATAAATACTAGTACAAGGTGCAAGGAACACACTGATGCTCAGAGAAAGGGGACATATGCAGGAAAAGGACACTCGAGAAAAATCCTCCATGGGTCAAGGTGTCAAGATGCATAGGAAAAGTGATACAAGGATTGTGTATAAGGAATGCTTCAGATGGTTCAATTGAGAGCAACATGGAGCCACCATTAGGCCAAAGACGTAGGGATGCAAATACAATTTAGAAGACACAATGATAATGTTCTTCAATTTAATTTTAACGAGCCTAGAGAAGGTAAGATCGACAGTTTTTCATTTTTAGAGAGTCTAAAAAAGCATAAAAGGAGACTCCACTGGGTTACCTTTCTCTAAGGTAGTCTAGTCGGTTCAAAAAAGGGTTAAAATAGCATCGAACATACATCTATTCAAAAACATTTTAATGAGTGTGACAAAGATAAGATCACTCGACAATCTTTTCATATTTAAGGAGTCTAGAAAGAGCTTAACTATGGACTCTGTAAAGGTTTTTCTTCTGGACCAGTTTAATGAGTGTGAAGAAACAATCTCACTTGGTGATCTTTTCACTTTTAGGGAGTTTGAAAAGAGCTTAACAATGAACTCTGTGGGGGTTCCTTTTTCATAAATTTAGTCCCTCAGCCCTGAAAAAGGGTTAAATTTATACTTGAGAATACTCTTCTAGAGAACCGAGGCTCCTAGAGTATACCTTTGTTCATACATTTGACCATCTGGACCAAAAAAGTGGTAAACTACCACCAGATAGATATACCTTCAAACTTTAGTTTGGTGAGCGTGAAGGGCAACAAGATCGCTCGACAATATTTTCATGTTTAGAGGGTTTGCAAAGGGCTTAAAAGAAGACCCGTTGTTTTGGGAATCCCAAGGGTGAAACCAAGAGTGATAACATATCAGATATGCGAAGGCTCGAACCCATAATCAAGATAGGACAAAAAGGAATCCCGAGGCTAAAATCATTAGCTACAACATGGACACCAAAATGTAACCAAGATCTACCTAGGGAATCCATGTGAAGGTAGGCTCTACCACTAAATTACGACACTTCTAGAGAAGGAGTGAGGGTTTCGTGTCATAATTCGGTGGGATCTATCCTATGGAAGAGAAAAAATGACAATGAGGTGAAACAAGTGGAGATGGAATCCTATCTTAAATGCACAAAGTTGGAAAAAATACTTTTCACCAAAGGACCTTAAAAATCCCCCAACTCTCAAAGAAATTCATCGAACCAAAAGTAAAATGTATCATAACATCCCAAAAGAAAATTGAAAATGACACTAAACGATTTATAAGGCTAGAAACAATGACAAAAGGGTCTAAAAAATGACAAAAAGGGGCCAAAAAGTCTATAAATAGAAGTTGGCAGCTCATTATCACCATTGTAAATTGAGAATTGGCAAAAAAAGCCAAAAACACCCCTTTTCCAAAAGAGTTTATTCTGGGAGCTTCAATGGAAGAAATGAACTTATGTTTGGACCAATTAAGTACAAACTAGCCCCTCCTACATTTCCATTCTTCTTTTTTGCATTTCCTTTTTTTTTGGGGGTGGGGGGCACTGACCTTTAAAAAGGTCGGTCGTACGTGTACGCAGGATGTATTAGGACATCCCACGTATTCCTGCATGCATAAAATGATCTTCATGTGTGCATATGCGACTGTGTCCAATACAACTCATGTACACCCTCCAATATGTAAAAAAAAATGAAAAGCAAGAGTTAACTCCCCGTGAACTTGTCATTTTGTAGGATGCATGTCCATTGGAGAGAGAGGGATCATGAAGACATTGATTCTTTGGTCTCAAAAGACCCTATTGCTCATGTCATGTTAGCTCAATGCGGGTTGTTAAAATTCTTCAAGTGTCCACTCATGCGGGCCAGGCTGCTGAATGTCTTGGTAGATTACTAGCACCCAGACGCTGAGGCTTTATGCTCAAGAGGCAGTCGTTGACTCCAATCACTGAAGACATTTACTTTTTTATTGGTCTCTCGAGGAGAGGGGATCCATTCAACTTACCTAATTTCCCCCCGGGGCCTCACAACATATCCGAGTTAATCAGGCTACACTATGAGGCGGGCACAGATAAAATTGGTTCTCAGGTGCTGATCCACAAAATCTCCAACCTATCACTGCAAGTGATAGTTTTTCTCATTGGATGGATCACTAGATCTGTGACCTTACATCATGCCTCCCAAATGCACATGCATTTTGAAGTATAGTGCTTAAATGCATGAGTGTTCGACTGGAGCACAACCATATTGGCATGCATGAAGAGACAACTGACAGAGTGTCGCGTGCGGCAGAACAAGAACTTTGGGTTCGGGACTGTTTTATGCTCTTTCTTATTCAAGAGAGTACCCAGTCTTAGTCCACAAGGGATAGTGTGAGGGCATGAGGCCTTCCTCCCAGCGCTATGTAGATGGGTGGAATTTCTTCCATGACAGGGGGAAGGAAGGAACATAGAGGCCTTCGATGATAAAAAATTTTACTGGTGGGCACGGAAAATTTCGGCAATAGAGGACTACCCATATGCGGGGATTAATGTTTCTAGGGATACACATATGCTCGTACCTCCTAGAGGTGATCGAGGAGAGATAAGTATGTTTTTTTTTCAAAGTTATTTAATTTTATTTCCTTTTATATATATCATTTTTATGTGTACCAGAGTATTTGACAACTATGTATCTGTTATGTACAGATGTGGGACCAGTGCATCCAACAGACTTCTCGAGGACTAGGTGGCATCCTCGACTAGAGGTAGGACCAACCACAGTCATCGGACCAACACTAGTAGCAGGGGGGCCTCTAGCTGGAGAGGCTGAGAGAGTATTGAGATGGGTGGAGTGGAACCACACCGTGCTCACTCACGTAGTCCCTATGGCAGAGATCGAGGATTTGTTGCCATCAATGCAACCTCACATAGTTGGGGTGCCACGGACCTGGGTCCAGCTCTTCCAGTGTTTGGAACATGCCATAGTTCACTATGGCAAGGCCAACAAGCCCCACCCTTAGCTAGGCTAGACTACTTACATGCCGAGGGAACCTTTTGTACATTTTTGAGGGCATAAGCCCAATGACTCTTACTAAACATATTTTTGAGGTGCTTGCGCCCACCTATGTACTCTGATATTTTTGATATATATATATATATATATATATATATATATATATATATATATATGTTTGTATTTACATATTTTTACGTCTTATGGATTACATTTATTTTACAAATGTATTTTCATGTGTGTGTGTGTGATTTTTCTTATATGCGTGCAATATGCCAATCTAATACATGATTAGCTAGAGTATCTGTGATTTGATTCAATCTCCTAGGAACATGGATATACATAATGTAATCAAAGCTTCATTCTAATAGACATACCCTAAGGAACCGTCGGTGTAGAGTAGGATCGCAAATGCATTAAACCCCATTTAACTGGGACACAACCAGCTCAGTGTCTAAGTAGACTCGGAGGTGAGAGATACCATGTGACAAAGCATCATGGAGAAACTCTACAAATGCATTGTACTCGATAACATTGTTTGTGGCGTCACCTAAACAGATACCTCCTGAAGATAGCAACTAGCCCTGAGATGTGAAAATCACCCAAGCTGTGGAAGAAAGCCTCTGAGTGTGCCACCTAGCACTGTCCCCAAACCCAACGAACACCTCTTATTCATTTGACATCTGCCACAGTGAAAAATATGACATCAAAAAATGAAACATCCATAAAACCAAAAAGACAAAAGCTAAAAATAAAAAATGTATAAGAACTACACATATGTACAAGAAGTCACCCAAGGTGACCCACATATGAGTAATACTTCTTGAGGTAGAGTCCATTTCTAGGCTCCGCCAAAGAATTTCCCTCAAAGTCTACAAGATGATAAGTTCCCTTCTTTAGAACCTCCTTCATGATGAAAGGTCTAAACCACATGGGTTTGAACTTGCCTGCCCCCAAGGGATCCTTATCTTGGTCATAAACTAGGGAAAGGTTTCCTTCAGATAAAATCTGAGGACGAACGAACCGATCATACTGACACTTGATTTTTTTTTGTGAGCCTTGTTAGCCAAGGCTGCATCGCAACACTGCTCATCGAGCTGCTCAAAATATAACAAAATCTCTTCAAGCGGTGAAGTGTCTAGCAATAACTGTACTACCAACTTTAGAGATAGGATCTGGCACTCTATAGGCAATATTGCTTCCAGCCCATAAATGAGTTGAAAAGGTGAGAAATTGATTGCAGTCTTAACAGACGTTCGGTAGGCCCATAACTTGGAGTACAACATCAAATGTCAATTTGACTTGGATGAATTGATCATTTGCTGTAGAATAGTCTTAAGGGACTTATTCCTAGCTTCCACCTAACCATTCGCTTGTGGGTAGTAGGGTGAGGAATGTTCTTTCCACAACCCAAGATTTGAAATTAACTCGGACATCATTTTATTATGAAAGTGACTGCCATGGTCAGTGACAATCTCTCTCGGGACACCGAACCTTTCTATTATTTGGTTAAACAAAAAGAGAGTTGTTGTCTCGCCATCATCTTTAAATGTTGGCATATTCTCGACCCACTTCATGAAGTAGTCTACTACTATGATGATGTAACAATGCCCCCTTGTTGAAGGGGGTTCCATGTAGCATAATCAATCCCCCACTTGGTGAAGGGACCAACTGTGATGATGCGAAACATGGGAGAGGGGTGTTCCCTCATCTTTTGAGAGAAGATATGACACGAGTGGCACTTCTTGACTGATTCAACACAATCTTTGATTAATGTGGGCCGAAAGTAACTGGCTTGTAGAATATTTTGGGTTGTTTCCAACCCGGACAGATGACTGCCACATGCTCCAGTGTGGCAATCGTTAAGAACATTTTTTCTTCTTCATGAGTGAGACACGAGTGAAGGATGCAATCTACACCTTGACGATATAGAGTGTCCTCGAGTATGAGATAGTTCTTGGCTTGATGGCGTATACAACGATGCTCATCACGAGAAGCAGAGGTGGGGCACCTCAAAGTCTAGAGATAGACTAGTATATCTCCATACCAGGGGTCCAAAGACGTGATAAAAAACATGTCTCCTTTAATAGGAAAATCCTCAGGTATAACATCACCTGATTCGACTGGAAGTTCAAAAATGAGTTCTGCGAAGACCAACGACTTTTTGGATTTTGCCGATACAAAATCCAAGTCAAATTTCTGGAGGATAACTATCCATCTACTGTTCTTTCCACCGATTACACGTCGTGTCAACACGTATTGAAATGGATTCATAATGGAAATGACGGTGGTCTTTCTAAACAATATGTAATGACAGAACCATTGGATAGAATGAAATGTCTCCAACATAAGTTTTTCAACATGGGAATAATTGAGTTCATGTCCAAACAGGCATCGACTCATGTAAAAAATCACGTATTCTGAGAGAAAATCATCCTCCTGAACCAAGACCATGCCAATGGTCGACTCTGCAGCGACCAAGTACA
Organism: Picea engelmannii; assembly: GCA_009831015.1. Lineage (NCBI taxonomy): Eukaryota > Viridiplantae > Streptophyta > Pinopsida > Pinales > Pinaceae > Picea > Picea engelmannii. The sequence continues at coordinate 364,455 of ML787600.1, read as the reverse complement.
ATAAGAAATATTTATTTTAATTGGGTGGCTGAAGCATAGGGGTAGACGTGAGGGTGAATTTCAACGCTTTGAAAGATCGTTGAGTGGCTTCATCCTAATGAAAAGCAATGTCCTTCTTCAGTAAATGCATGAAACTTTTTGTGATCTCGACATAGTTTGCGATGAAATTCCATAAAAATTTCTCTTTTCCATGTAAACTCTAAAGATGAGGAACTATGCATGGGGGAGGCAACTGAACTATCGCCTCAACCTTTAGAGGATCAACCATGATCCCTGTTGTTGAAACTATGAAACCCAGCAGATGACCCGACGTTACGCAAAAAATGCATTGGTTTGGATTCAAGCGAATCTGGTAGTAGCGACATCGCTCAAAGATTATTCATAGGTGTGTGGGATGATCAACTCTCTTACGATATCATGATGCTAAATCATCAAGATAAGCCTCGAATATGCTTTTGAGATCGTGGAAAGAAAAATACATGGCCCACTGAAAAGTAGCTCCAACATTTTTCAGACCAAAATGCATCTTGCGATAAGCGAATGTACCCCATGGACAAATGAAAGTGGTTTTGTGTTGGTATTTGGGTTTGATCTGTATCTGATTGTATCTCGAAAAACCATCCATGAAATAAAAGGCCTCGCAACCTACGCATTCATCAACTATCTGGTTAATAAATGGCATGGGGAAATTATCCTTTGGACGGGCCTTGTTCAAATCATGGAAGTTCGTACATACATGAATCATACCCTTATTTTTGTTGACTGGCACAAGATTTGACACCCATTGAGTCAATTGAATGGGGTATATGAAACCAGCTTTGAGTAGTTTCTCTACTTCCACCTTAATAGCTGCTGCTTTCCTAGGATTAATTGGATGAAGATTCTGTCGGATCGGATTAACACCAAGATATGTCGTGATTTCATGTTCAACGATTCTTGGATCTGTGCCTGGAGTTTCCTCGTAAGACCAGACAAACACGTCGCGGAATTCTTTAAATAAATCCATGTAGATTTGAATCTCCTTGGGAGAGCAGTCCACTCTGACGAAGACATTCTCCACGATGCCAAGGGTTCTGGAGATATCAATAGGTATCTTTTTAGAGATGGTTTCCATATTTACTTCAGCGTAAATAACGTGCATAGCCAAAGGATTGATAGGACAAGCCCTATCTCTAGTCATAGTCAGAGTGAATTCACCTACTTCAATTCTTCTTAACTCTGGGAGAAAATAAGATACATGATGGAGATCATCCCAGGGTCTGTCTGGACTAGTCATTGCCTCAATAATCACCTCGTCTAATGGAAAGACTAAGTCTAAAGAATCAGTATTGGCAAGGGAACCTTGAGCCCAAATAGGCCCTATAACTGGATCTAACTCTTGTGTAGGAGTCAGATCGGGGTCGGCAGAAGCTTGCTAGACTATAGAGTACGCAACTTCTGTCATGGAAAAAGTCATGTCCATGCCATGGTTCCCTTTCCCTTCCATCATGGATGATGGGTGTTTGCACTCTTTTCGTCGTTTGATGAGAAAAAAGTGAGTGCTTACATGCCTAGTTGGGCTCTGCTAGTCGTGACAGCTGTATGGTAAAGGGTTAGAAAGAAAACAACAAAGCTACTAACAAGAATTAAACAAAAACTAAATGAAACTATGAGCATAGGAACAAAAATAAAAACAAATGACAATGGACCAATATCACCAATGTATTAGCTGGTC
>ML787600.1:269806-307941 GCA_009831015.1 Picea engelmannii | reverse complement strand
TTGGAGGTTTATCCCTCCCTTTACATTTGGAAGCTGTAGCTACCTTTGGAAGTCATTACTTCCCTTGAACAAAAACTATTGATTATTTCTCATATATTGTGCATAGTGTATTGTGGTGTATTGGTGTAACTCTTATACTATTGCTCATTGATCATTGGATATAATTGAATGGTTTAAGTATAAGTTGAAAAAGGTTTTTAAATTGTACTTGATACTGATTCACTCCCCTCTCAGTATCAACAGTCTAACCTGCTAATCCATATGTAGAATGAATGCTTGCAGTTTCTTGTTTTTATTTTGGTAAATGTAGGTCAACTTTGGGAGGAGACTTACAGTCAAGAAACAACTAAGCGCAAAGGGATCGACACCAGATGCGGAGTTTAAGGTATGCCTACCATATCCGTACACTTTGTCTTTTATGTATGATTGTCGGGTAATGTCGCGATAGTTGATAAAACGTAGGAGACTTTAGATGGTTAGATATTCCTACATTTTAGAACCCTGGTGTAGTCCGTAGAGGGGTTTACCCTCTATAGCACCAATGGTCTTCCAATATGCCAAAGACATCATGCATGTCGAGGTGTCATCATCAACTACCATGCAGAAAATGTTACAAGTAAATTTTTTTGTGGTGTAAGCCACTATTATCTGAAATGCCACGTGGTAAGGGACATGAGGTTTTAAGTCGGTCGCATCAAGCATGATTATTCCTAGATTACAAGTCTTAGCAGATACTAAGTCATCTAACAGAGCCTTTATCTACAAAGGGCATCTCTAGAGAACTTCCAAAGCAGACATTGCACAAGGGGTTTGAGACAAATCCTCCACCACAGAGTAGTTTTGGGCAACCCTTGCATTTGGATTGTGGGAAGCTTTCTTGAACACACCCTTTGGGATGCGTTTCATTGTTTCACCCAACGTCTTCTCAATATGGAGAGGAAGAGGTGGGTTTTTAGCTTCTTTACCCTTCTCAAAGGTTTTTGGTATTCCGTAGTTATGTGTCATAGTTTCTATATCAATGCTACCTTTCATCATGTACACATTCATGGACGAAGGATTACTAGAAGATGGAGGGGATCCTTGACTGCCCCCTTCTGCACTCGAAGAGGCTTGAGTTAAATTTTTCCCATATGGAAATGGGTTCATTAACACAGTAGGCTACTGCTATTCCAGTAACTTTTGGGCCTCTGCAAGATGAGGGAACTGGTGAGTCGGATGGTCTTCCGTGCAAAGATTACATGAATACTTCAAATTCTTCTTTTCTGTGTTGTCCCCGCCGACATTATTGGTAGGTTTCTTATTCCCCTTACCCTTCTTTCACTGTTTCTTCTTTCCGTCAGGCTATTGGGTGGCCTTCTGGTTTGTCGATTGCACACTGTGTACATCCAACGTTTGAATAGGGAGAGCAGTCGGACTTGTGGTCTGGATGGTTGTTGTGTGCTGTATTGATAATTGTTGCAATTGATTGGACAACCGATCAACGAGATTCGTTTGCGCTGAACCAACAATACCATAGACATGTGGTCTAGATATTTGTCTAGTCTTGTCAAGTATCGACTATGGTGCATTTGGAAAAACCTCATAAAGTAAACTAGCCTAAGAGTAAATCATCTCTAGATGTTGAGATCTCATTATATCTTATTCTTCTTAAAAGACCCCCGATGTTGCGATGTTTTTAGATAACTTTGGTACCAAAGACTTAAGGAAACACTCAAATAGGAATGCTTGTGGGACTGGTACTTTTATCAAACTCTTATGGTGCCTCCATTCTTGGATGTGATCAGAGATATGGTCCACCTTTGTCTGCTCAAAGTTGGATAGCAACTCGGTGTTGGCGTCGTATCTCACAAGTAATTGAAAATGGTTTAAGAAATCCATTTCCAATTCGCCAAAGGTAGAGTATCTTGAGCGTTCAAGCTCGATGTACAATTTCGCAGCACTCCCGATTAGAATGCATTGAAACAAACACAATTGGATGGATTCGTCTCTCAAAGAGTTGGATGAGCACCATAAATGGAAGGTAGTCACATGATCGCCTAGATCTTCATTAGGCTTAGCTTCGAACTTTGAAATTTCTGAAAGAAACTTGGTTGGCATGGGAGGCCAATGTGAATCATGATAGATGGGGTCATTAAATAACCTTGTCAAGTCTAGAAAGTGAAAATTTTCCATAAATGGCAATTTGGGTTGTTGATTATAACCAAGGAAAAAGGAGCCTAGAGTTTGGCTGGCACCAGGTTGCCAGGAAAAGTTAGGTTGTTGGCCAGGGTTCTAGTAATAACCATGGTTGTGACCAATGTGCATATTATACGCTTGTTGAGACATCCTCGGCTAAATCCTATAATAGTATGTAAAAGGTTGGGCTTGCGTTGTATTCTAAATATTTTGGGAAGGGTTTTCCCCTACCGATCCGATGGGCATAGGTCATAAGCCTTGCCTAGGGTTCCATTTTTTATGGAAGGGGTTTCCCCCGATCCGCATCCCTGATGAGGGAAATGATCCCTGCCATGGATTCCAAGGTCCTTGTGAGGAAGGAATTCCTAAGTTTTCCCCCTGTGCAGGAATAGTACCCTGCACAAGATTTTGTTGTCCATAACCAAGGTTTTCCCCATTCGAGACGACAGCTGAGGAGAATGTGTTGTTACCAAATGCACCGAATAAAGAGAATGGTGTCAAACCTACCGACATGTTATAAGAAGGAATTCCTTGAATACCTTCTCAAAACAAACTATAGTTTACGTTTGGCCCGACGGAGTGTTGGTGAGAACCGCCAAGCGAAGGGAACGATGGAGGTATATGACCCCCTCCATAAGGGAAATCTTTATAAAGAGTTGATGTGCCCTGCATGGATCCTTGCAAAGGAGCATTCAAGCTCCCGACCCATAGACCTAAAGTCTGTAGAGTGGAGTAGGAAAGGGAAAAGTTCATATCAAAGCCATGCATCCCATATGAGAAAAAAGGGTCTGTCACACTCCGGGTGAAAGGAGGAGTGATCATCACCATAGACGAAATCAGACCATTTCCCGAGGTAGATAAGGTCTAGACCATAGTGGTCTGGACCGATGACGGTTGGTTAGGGGGCGAAAAATCCCCTGTAGTGACAGTCGTAGAGGGAATATGAGGACTCCCTAAAGAAGTAGCAACATTTGTCTTGATCGTTGCTTGTGGCACTACCTAACACTCTATTGGCACAGGGGTAGACCCAGGGTTCAATGTTACAACAGTGCACCAACAAAACCCTAACTACTGGCCCTTTTGGAAACACCTGCGAAGAAGATGAAGTCTCACTGAGGTAGAGTTAGGGGTGGTTGCAGGACTCAGATGTCTGCAACCTTAGCTGGGACACAGATCTATGATTCTAACACTTAACAGAGAACTTAGCAATTAATCTTCATCAATATTCAGTTCTTAGTAACAACGTAGATGTACCCTAATTACAGAGTATCGCAGTATGCAACTAGATCCAACATATAATAACACTTAACATAAAAGGAACACATTATATCTAGCATATGCAAGCACTAAGCACATCCATATAGGTAAGATATAGCATTCATTCACATGATTAGGGGCAAAGAAACATCAGATATATCTAACATTCATCACATAGAAACACATCGATACATCGCACAAGGGAGAGAAACATAACATGTACGTGGTTCACCCCCACCTTGGGGCTACGTCCACCAACTCTTCTTCTTTATTAGTGTCTTCAATTGGTTACATCACACAGTCACCAAAAACACTTCTACGCACATGACAAAAGATCTGTGTTTCTCGCTAGATCCTTCTTCCTTGCGTTGTAGCACAAAGCCTTCTATAATCTCTATAATCACTTGCACTTAGCTCTATAACCCTTCTACAGTCATGCAAAAAGCACTACTAGCACTTAGATTACATGACATAGATAGGCTACAATTATTTTACTTACTTCACCTAGACATCTATTTATACATAAAAAAGTGGGCCTAAGCATGGGTGAACCCATGGGCTGACATCCCTTTCCCATTACATTGTCCCAAAACCCAAAAAGTTGTCCAAAAGTGGGTCGAGATCCCATGATCTCTTCTTCATCTGGTGCTCCATTTTCGAGAGGCTGTCGAAGTCCCAAAAATGGTCAAATATGACAAAGTGTTCCTCAAAACTTGGTCAAGGGCCAATAGGCCCCCAACACTCACCTGTGACTCGTCCCGAGTCACTCTGGTATGAGAAATTCCACTTCAAACGCCTTGAGCTTGTCTCGAGCTACTTCGATCCACTGTAGTTCTACTGCTTCTTACTCAGTGAACTCTTGAATAAGTGCATCATTGACTGGTCCTTCAAGGCATTGTTCTGTTGTACTCACAACCTGTTCAAGTTCTACTCGGCTTTCAAGTTTAGTGAATAATTGGCATGCCTTTTCTTGTACTGGTTGAAGTCATTGAGGGACTTCCATTACTTTACTCTGGGGTGTGCATACTTGATGTTGGGTCATGCATTTCTATGGAAACCTCTTCATTTTATCAACTGGTGATAAGGCCTTTAGCTACGCTTGTAACATGTCTGCCTACTGCTATGCGTGTTGGAGCTGCGACTCTAATGCCTGTAATTCTGGATTTTCCATGGGGATTTCATACGTCTAAGCGCTTCTGGAGCTTAGCTTCTTGCATTCCAAGGAAAAGGATTTTAGTCAGTCAACTATGCTTCGGGCAGTGGCCTCTCTTTGATCTCTTATTTCTTGAGGTGTCTCAGGCACAGTGTGAAGTTCCAGGTTTGCGATGCGCTTGAAGTTGTTGGATCACTCCTTCCAGTTGTGCCACCTGCTGTGGAACTCATTCTTCTATCTGGACTTCAATGATTTCCACAAAGAAAAGTTCTCTTTGAACCCATTCCTGTACTTTGAGTTGCTCTGTGAGAAATTGTTCCCTGTCTTGTTGTAGCGTTGCTTTCTCTTCCTCCCATTTTTCTTGAAGAGATAGTTTTTCTTGTTCTGCATTACTGCGCTATTCTAGCATATCTTTTTGTTCCTGTGCCAAAGCTTGTGTAGCTTTCACTATCTCTTCCTGATCTCATCAAAGGCGATATTCAACTTTATTCGTGATCTGGTGCAGTTGGGTTGGCTCATCTCCCAGTTCTTCTGTTCGACTTATCGAGGGTGCAATAGAACCTGTGTAGCTGGATTGTAGTGCATGTTGCAATTATCAAAGTTCACCCTTGATTCGGCTGAATACCTCCTCCTACTTCGCTTCTTTATTTTCCACGATCTCCAATGAAGCATCATTCAACGTAGCGACTAAGAAGTTGAAGTTGTCTGAGGTGAGGGTAGTCTTAAACATAGCCCCGGTGGCTCTAGATTTATTTCGAGATGAAGTCTTTGGCGGGGTAACCTTCCTTTTCTTAGTTGGATCCTCTTTGTCTCTAGGCAGAGTAACTTCACCTTTGTTTTTCTTGACTTTCATGCCACCTAGTTCTCCACCATCATCTCCCTACTCAGGTGAGGTCAAAGATGTCTCCATCGATGTGTTATGGATATCATGCACTTCATCATTTTTCTTGATTTTACTTGGTCCAGGTGTGTCCGACATAGTTTCAGGGCTATCCACATCAGACATCTTTGCGGGGTCCGCTGGAACAAGGAGGTCTGTCGACCATTCCTTGGTAATCTCATCCAATTCATCTTCTATCAATTTGTAATATGACTAGAGCTTCTGTTTATGCTCATCAACACACGTTGTAATGTAGGTGAAGTGGCGGTCCACGCTGAAATTCATCAAGGGTCTAAACCTGTAAAGTGTGTTTGGGGTGATGCATGATGTAGACTGGATTGAGATATTCAACTAGTTATAGTATGCATGGAAGAAAAAATTGCACTACCACTATTTTCTCATGTCACTGGAATACCACAGCGTACAAAAATTCACAGCCAGTGGTTTGAAGGGTTCTATATCCAGGAAAGTGGCACCTTCTGTTAGCTCCCAGGAAATGAAAGTGATCAATATGAGAAGCCAACTAAATTGGAATTCATACCCTTGGTCTTGCGCTTCTCTTCAATCAATATCTAGTTGGTTGACAAGGTACTGCGCCCAGTTCATCTGTAATCCCTCTACGCACTTCCCGGCAAGGTTGACCATGAATCTGGTCACTTGAGTTGGTCTATTCTTATGAACTAACTTGCTCGTGATCAACTGATAAGAAAGGCGCACTGTGCCACTTTGGATAGAGGCTACCTTTTAGCCTCGTGTTCCCTTCTCGACATCGCCATAGGTTTCCTTAATTCTCGACGCTAATGCACATTCAGAGGTCTTGCCAATGTAGAACTTCTATGGGTCAGGGCCTTGCATGCTAAGCCCTATGATCCAATTGATCAAGGTCAGATCCATAGTGATGTGCCAGTTTAGCCATAGGTATCCTCTGTGATAAAAATATAGAAGCAACTTTACGCACGCATTCACCTCCTAGTGTCTTCCAAGGTGTGAGATCTTCATAACATTCAGCAATGTAGAATGCGTGAGGTTCTAGGTCCAAGACTGTGGGATGATCTTCAAGTTATTTCCCTTCATATTTTTTATATACTTGTGCAAGGCAAACATACTGTAGACTTTCCTATCGCCGAGGTTGAAATCACTAAACTTCAACACTGCAATCTTGTCTTGATCGGCTCGAACTGCGCACACCCCTTTCGGAAGGTACGCGGTGATCAAAGTATACTTGAAGTCTTTGGGTACACTGTCGCAGTTAATCCCACTTCTCAAAGGTGGTATGTAAGTCGGTAGAATGCGTGGAATAAGCTTGGCATTCACAATGTCGTCTCTGTGCTTTGTTCTTGTCTCTGTCGTGGTTTGAGAAGGTCCCGCTCCGCGAGTAGTTGAGGGAGAAGCTTGGAATCCTCCTATTGATGACACTTGCACACCTACAGACATCCTTCTTTCTGACATGACTCTCTCATTCATTAAGTCAACCATAACTTCTTCGACTTATTTCTCTACTGCGCTGATCTCGTCCGACATACAAGCTTGGGTTCAATTAGATCGGGTATGAACTGGATTCAGAAACTATAGTGGAGGGTACGGGAACAAGGAAATGATCACAGTGCAAAATAATCTCAGGCTATGAGCTCAAGTGCTTAGTTAGAAAACGTTATTCTCGACGCGTGGCACGGTGGACTAAGTAAGAAAGTTAGCAATAGTATGCTTGGAATGGGTATGAGGCACCATTAACTCATGTTCTTTCCATTATGGTGTGGTCTGATGGTCTATTGGTGAACCATCAATTCTTTTCGACCCGTTCGAAGTGGCAGTCAAACAGTTTATCAGCTTCCAACGACTATATTGCTTCGCTTCGGCGAAGTGGCCTATGTCACTAGTCTTATATCTCAACGAAGTTCAATTTCTGCAAGTTTCCTATTCTACGAGGTTCCCTCTGAATTATTCTATAGTCTATCGATCTTAGCTCTCCTTTTACTTAGTTTCCTATCCTTTTTTCCAGTGAGCTTCATCTTAGGGATTCTCTTCCCATTTTGATTGTTATTTTTCTTGAACCTAGGTACTTCGTGCTGCTGAGATTCTCTCCTAAGACCCAGGGGTAATAATTCATCTTTTTCTGGGACATGTGCTTCGATATTCTGTGAGCCTTCAGACATTCTTTCAACTTCGACATCTGGGCCTCTAACGATAAGTGGATTTGATCTATTCTCATGTTCTTCAATCAACTGTGCAATCCTTCTGGTCATGAAATCTTTTAACTCTTGTCTTTGTTGTTCTAAAATTTTTTCTTCCTCTTTCTTTCTGGCTTGATCTCTCTTAATCCAAGGTTTTCCAAGTAACATATTAAACGAGGCACTGTCCTAAATAAACTTGATAATCTCAAAATCTTCTTTTGTCAAAGTTCCATTAGCATTCATAGATATCTAAGTGAGCTTTCCACATAGGGTCACCAGCTTTCCTCTAAAGAGTCTTATTCCTCTTAGTGAAGGGATCATAACATGTATTCCTATATCTTCCCAAGCTCTTTCTGGCATGATGTTCACTGGTGTTTCTTCATCAAGAACACAGTCAATGTTAAAATGTCCTATTCTTACTTCGATGCATTATTTTTCTTTAAAGATCTCCGATAACCTAAAATGTCGATGGTCATTCAGGGTCTCTTTCATCTATAGTAATACTTTCTCATATTCTTTCTGATATTCGACTATTTCTAGAGTTGTCTCAGGGTTTTCTTCATTCAGATTCATTTTTTCAAGCTTAGCAATTATTCTAGGGCAATCCAACACTTCATGGTCCAAATCTTTGTAACAGAGACAACTAGGTCTTCCACCCAGACATTCCTTAGCTAGATGGCCTGGTTTTCTGCAACTATAACATAGGGATAATCCTCTCTTTATTGTAAATGATCCCCAACCTCTTTTGTACTGTGCACTAGGATCATGGTAGCTAGCTTGCAAAAAATTATTTCTAGAATCCTGCATCCATTGCTTAGTCCAAACATTATTTCTATGCATAGGTATAACATATTTATCGTTATTCTTACCAGATCTATTCATATCAAATCTTCTTTCATCTAAAAATTATCTAGTTTTCAAGCTAGGAAAGACTCTATCAAGCATACCTAGATCCATATTTTAGAAACAAAAATGTTTACTTATCTTACTTTTACAGAGCATAAATCTTCCATATCTAAAAACTTTTAGCTGTTCTTACCTCTATCAGAGCACAGAGATTGTAGATCTTACCTCTTTCTATAGATCTGACCTCTTTTCTTTAGAAAATTCCACTTTAACCTTTCTTAGAGCACAAAGCATTCAGATCTGACTTCTTTTCTTCAGATCCGTCCTTTCTTCTTTAGCACAGAGCTTCCGAAGTTTCAGGATGAATATTTGCACAAAGCTTCTTCTTTCTCAGTTCCCAGCATTCGCAGTTTCAGGTCCCGAAAATAGAACCATTTGTTGGCACAGGGGCATACCCAAGGTTCAATGTTACAACAGTGCACCAACAAAACCCTAACTACTGACCCTTTCAGCAACACCTACGAAGCAAATGAAGCCTCACCCGAGGTAGAGGCAGGGGTGGTTGCAGTACTTGGATCTATGCAACCTTAGCTAGGACATAGATCTGTGATTCTAACACTTAATAGAGCACTTAGCAATTAATCTTCATCAATATTCAGTTCTCAGTAATATCACAGATGTACCCTAATTACAGAGTATCACAGTATGCAACTAGATCCATCATCTAATAACACTTAACATAAAAGGAACGCATTATATCTAGCAGATGAAACCATTAAGCACGTCCATATAGGTCATATCTAGCATTCATTCACATGATTAGGCACAAAGAAACATCAGATCTATCTAACATTCATCACATACAAACACATCGATACATCGCACAAGGAAGAGAAACACAACATGTACGTGGTTCACCCCCACCCTGGAGCTACGTCCACCAACTCTTCTTATTTATTAGTGTCTTCAATTGGTTACAACACACAGTCACCAAAAACCCTTCTGCACATAGGACAAAAGATCTACGCAGCTCGCTAGATCCTTCTTCCTTGCATTGTAGCACAAATCCTTCTATAATCTCTATAATAATCTCTATAATAACTTTCACTTAGCTCTATAACCCTTCTACAGTCATGCATAGAGCACTACTATCACTTAGCTTACATCACATAGATAGGATACCGTTCTTTTACTTTATACATACAAAAGTGGGCCTAAGCGTGGGTGAACCCACAGGCTGACAAGCCTTTCCCAATACATTGTCCCAAAACCCAAAAAGGAGCCCGAAAGTGGGATGAGATCCCATGATCTCTGCTTTGTCTGGACCTCCATTTTCGACAGGCTGTCGAAGTCCCAAAAATGGTCAAATATGACCAAGCGTTCCTCAAATCTTGGTCAGGGGCCAACACGCTCATAAGGTTTAACATGTACGATGATGGGCATCGATAGATTAGTGATCGAAGGGTTATACGAACCAAGAGCTTCCACTCCAAGGTCGAAAATGGTTGGTTCCTCTAGAATCAAATGTTGTCCTCTCGGGGATGGGTAGGGATCCGTTTCCTATGTCCTGGTCACCTAAAAAGACCCTTGTTGGGTCTAGTCATTGCCTTAGTGGTGTCGAGGGTGGCTCCAGATTAATCGGCGGCAGGCCAAGAAGCCTTCACGACCAACAAAGATCCTGATACTCCGTGGTGTGAGAATATCAATGACAAACTAGGGCTTTCTATTAATGTTAAATACCAACACACACTAGAAAAATCTCCTATGAGACAAGACAAGTAGATCACTAGCTAGTTGGAAGAATAGTTACACCAACCAACACTAGAGAAACTTACCGGTGCAAGTGTAACTCGAATATGGAAGCACCCTCCGGGTATACTCTGCAAAGCATGGCCTGATGTATACCCTAGGTACCATGGTATACCCCCACAGTCACCTATGTAAGTCACTAATATAAAGGCAACTAGATTGCGAGTGTGTGAACAGTCACCAGGCGGGTACAGTTGACAGTCGGGTGGACTGCAATGAGTAGGGTATCAAGCTCGAAACCTATCAAGGGTATTGAAAGAAAGTGTTACAAAAGACAACTGAGGACCTTGAATGGATTCGAGACCCACGAAGATCCATGGCAAATGTGATCAACGAAATCCCATGATAAGCCCTCTATATGTGTTCCCCACTACACTTGGTCCGGCTTTGGAGGGGTTATCTCCACTGCCTTTCTGCACATGACCTCATGTTTATCCCTTGTGTTAGAGGGGGGTCCCAGATAACTTCCATGGTTACTATAATTTAAAGCACTCCCTAGCATGGACTCTTATGTTTTTTTTTGTCGCCTTGAAGAGTTTCCTTTCCAATCCTAAATCAAGGCGCTAGCCTAGACTAAATTCATGGACCCTACAAACACAAAGTCTAATAACTTTTAAATAAGCATTAATTTTTAGTGGATGTCTTAATTCAAAGAGAAAAAAAGTGAAACCAATAATGTTCTTTAAGAGACAAAAGAGAAGAGCATAAGATGAAACTAAAAACAAACTACTCCTTCACAAATAAAGATTTTCCAATTTAAACTCTTTCACCAAACTTTTTTGTAACTACTTTTCTCAGATCTTTGAAAAGAAAAACTTAAAACAAGATTTCGCTCGACTGCGAGCTACTTAATGTCCTAAGAATTGAAAAAAGAACTTAATAAAAATTTATTTTTCCTTGGTAAATAAAACAACTAACCTGAACTACTTTTACCAAACAAAGAAATGATTTTTTTTATTATTATTGTTTTATGCTTCAAAACAAGAAATCTGAAAATGAATTCTTTTCTCTTCTTCTAAAGAAAAAAGGGAAAAATGACGACAAGTCAATACCAAGAAATGACTTCTGGCCCATCGCAGATCACAGGGAGTCACTGACAATACCAATCATGCAGATCAGAACAAAATCACAAACTTGTCTACAAACCCTAATAAAGAAAACACAAGAAATCTTTGATAAAAATAAAGATATGTTGAGGTCAAACCTAGACTATAGACTGCTATAACAGAGACCAGGGCTAGATCAATAAAACCCCTAAGAAGTGTAACTTATGACAGGGAAGAAGATGACTGCCTCTTCTTTGAAAAAACATTTCTCAACACAGGCATGCTACTGACACTTCAACAACCTGTGTATGTACGCGGGTTGTCCAAAGGCAGGGTGTGTATGCATGCATGCAGGCCCACTATAGGCCACGTACACCTCTGTAAATTCTAAAACAAAATGAAAACCAACAGTCAATCACAAGAAGGGAGTACTGTTATGGAAGAACAGAATCCCTTAAAGACATATAAGCTTACATAAACTCAAAAAACAGTAAATAATCTTATTCAAAGCACCCAAAAGAATATCCCCAAAAAACCCTAGAGGTTTCCCCAGTACGGTCGCCAATTTGGATATAGTGGGAAAACCCATTTATGAACTACACCAGGGGTTCTAAAGTGAAAGTAGAACTAACCATCTAAAGTCTCCTAATTTTGACAACTATCCCATCATTACCCCATAATCATACATAAAAGACAAAGTATAGGGATCCGGTAGGCATACCTTAAACTCCACGTCCGGTGTCGATCCCTTTGCGCTTAGTTGTTTCTAGACTACATATATACTCCCAAGGCCAACTTGTATTCACCAAAATATAAACAAGAAACTACAATCATGCATTCTATATAAGGATTAGTGGGTTAGACATCATAACAAAAAAATATAAACAAATCATGAATATTTAAGACATCATTTGGCAGGACAGAAAAATTATTTATTTATATTAATCTCACAAAAGTCATTTACAATATGAGAACGGAAAATGCTCCTCAAAATTGGTCCTAGGATCCTCTTCAACATGAACCAACTTCTTCCACTTATTCTTCTCCTCTTCAATTCTCTTTAGGGAAATGGCAAGGGTTTGCAATGGAGGAAGAAGGAATTCTGACTCAAACTCACAATGTGGTTGCAAAACATTGGGGCAAAAGGGGAATACTTAATTGGGCAGAGTTTCTATGCTCTCGTGCTTCTCTATGGAATGGGACCCCAACCCCTTATTTTATAGGCCAAAAGAGATAGTAACGGTTGGGGTGATTGGCTATCGGCGGTCAAATGGTTAGGTAACGGCCCGAAAACCCGTATCCCTTTGAAAATTTCATTTTTCATTCTTTTTGTGAGTGTACACAGGCTGTAGTTGTGCAACAAGCATGTGTACATGGGTAGTAATTGTGCAGCGTGCGTACACCTTCAAAAATATGGTTTTTTAGAATATTTGTTTAGTGATGGCTTGGCAAAGATAGCAAGTAAGATGGCCTTATACCAGGTATGCATGTCTAGTGAAATTTAGGGCTATAACAACTCTACTACGCATCTTTCCATTTGTCGCCATGATATTCTTGATCTATTCATCCTCCATCATGATTGGGTCCAAGGGTTCCTCCTTCTTTCCCTTATCCTTTCTTCCTTCCATTTCTCCTCTTTCTCTCAGTGCTTCCCCCCTTCCCCCATGCATGCAGGGAAGTTTAGCTATCTGACTCCATTTTCATTACACCTTTGTTATATAGTAGTATCTTAATAAAAGTGTACAGTGATCGAATGTACCTTCCTCAAGGACTGTGTAGAAACTCTTGCTCTGCTGCGCTATATGACTTCGTTGTGTCGACTACAAACTCTGTTGTAAACCCTGCCACAATACTATCAATCCAAAAGTCTATTATGCGGGTTAACTTGTTTTTCACCTACTATAACTGCTCAGTCTATACTAGGGTCCACTCTAGCTTTCGAACCCAGTTCGTTGCATGGTTATCCTTCAACCTTAGTGTCCACTCCTCCAATAAGTGTGGAAAATCATAGAAAAATACTTTGTGCAAATCAGTAAACACGTATTTGTCTAGATATTTGCGGGGTGTTATTCTAGGGTTTCTATTGTCTTTCTGTGAAAACTTTATATGTTCTCAACCAACTTTATATCTCTTATTTTGTGGTATTCCACGCTCTCAAAATTCCCTTCTAATGGATCATTGGTCTCTGCCCTAACCCTTTCTTAATCCACCTCGGACAAATTCTCAACTTATCTCCTCTACTCAATCCTCTCATGTTCCTACCTATGGCAATGAAACCATTTGTTGGTTATCACTATTCCTTTATACTTTCTAAGTTTGTATTGACCTAGGGTTCATGTATTTTGGGTTTCCAACAAAGCCTCTAAAACTATCGTCCCTCCTGGTGAACCAGAAGGCAACAAAACACACAGAATGCACTGTGCAGTCTCACCCAAGATAGCTTTAATGGATGGTTGTAAGACTCATGTGTTTAGAGACTAGGATTGAAAGCGAGATATGGGATTTGTATTATGAAACATTTATTATAATTTTGATTGCAACCTACTGTTATCCACAACTTTGTAGTAAATCTCATAGCTTATTCCCTCAATATCGCAACAACATTTAAACAAGCAATATAATAACTCATTCATTCAATGTAATAATAATTGTTGAAGACAGGAAATATATACATTCATTCATCACGCAACATAGATATTACCATGGTTCACCCCCTCCTGGAATACGTCCACAAAGATTTGGCTCTTGGCTCTTTATTATGATTGTTCTACATATCCAGCGTCGTGCGCTTACAACCCTTCTCAGTCGGGTAAGATATATATGAGGTAGACTAGATCGCATCATGCTCCACAACCTACAACCTAACGCTCAAGATTTACCCTCCTTTTTCTCCTCTATATCAACATCTTATACAAAATAGTTCATACATAAAAACATTACCTATCACATTGACTCATGTGTATCACTATATTGGCAAGAATACCTCGAGCAATACAAAAACCAACTATATTGATCATCTATCAATATCGGTCCAACTGAACAATGCAATAACCAACCCCTATGATAACTAAGCATCAATATTTATACATTTTGGGCTCTTCAGCCATTACAGTGAATTACCAAAACCCTAACCCTATTGTTGTTAGGTCATCCTCCCATGTGTGTGTGTTGTTCTTCCTTCCAGTTCTTACCTTCCTTGCATGCACGTGTGTTGTGCTTCCTTCCAGTTGTTACCTTCCTTGCATGCACGCCTGTTGTGCTTCCTTCTAGTTGTCGCTTTCCTTCTGCATGCTTTCTTTCCCAAAATCATCTTTCTTTTCTGCCTCGGCCTGCTGCCAACAATACTCAACATGTATATCTGTCAAAAAAATTTTTATCCATAGAACCTAAGTACAACATCTTGTTGTTGCAATATACTCTCCTTCAGCTGTAGATAAAGATATTGAAGATTGTTTCTTTCTTAGCCAAGATACTAAACACTTACCCAAGTAGAACATTTCTCCACTGGTGCTTCATCGATCATCAATGCACCATGCCCAATCTACATCTGTGTAGGAAATAAGTGATAGATCCTTTCCTTTTGGATACCATAATCCAAACTCTTATGTTCCTTTGAGATATCTGAAAATTCTCTTCACTGCTAAAACATGTGATTCCTTTGGTGTTTCTTGAAATCATTCCATATGTCCAACTACCTGCATTACATATGTTCTGGATTCTATCACATATAGTAAGATACCAATCATTGACATGTATTTCCTCTAGTTTGTAGACTTTGAATCATCATCTTTTCTCAACTTGCAACTGGTTTGCATAGGAGTGGTAACTAGTTTGCAATCTTCCATTCCAAACCTCTTTAGCATTTATCTGATATACTTAGTTTGAGAAATAAAAGTCCTTGGTTGCTTTGACATATCTGAAGACCCAGAAAGAAGGATATTTCTCTGAGTATTGACATTCCAAATTCATTATGCATATCCTTTGCAAATTTATGGCTTAACCTGTCATCAATACTTCCAAAAATAATATCATCAACATAACTTCAATTAATATTATACTATCTTGAGTTACCTTGATGTAGAGGTTGTTGTCTGCACTTCCTTTTCTGAACCATGCCTGTTGTAGATATTTATCTAGTCTAGAGTACCATACTCTAGGATCTTGTTTTGGACCATACAATGCCTTCTTCAACTTACACACATAATCTGCGTTCTCTGACAACTGGAATCCTTCTGGTTGTTCAATGTAGACTTCTTCTTCAAGTTCCCTGTTCAGAAAAGATGATTTCACATCCATCTGATACACTTTAATATTCTTGGAGCATGCATAAGATAAAATAAATTGGACTTCTTCCATTCTGAGAATTGGGGAAAATGTCTCTTCAAAGTCGATTCCTTCAACTTGTGTGTATCCCTTACATACAGATCTAGCTTTGTTCCCTGTAACCTATCCATCTTCATTCAATTTATTTCTAAAAACCGACTTTGTGCCAATCAGATTCTTATTCTTTGGTCTTGGAACCAATTCCCAAGTGTCATTATTCTCTATTTGATCCAATTCTTCATCCATGGTCTTATTCCAGAATTCATCCTTGTTGGTTTCTTAAAAAATGCTTGGTTCAATCGTAGATAAGAATTCTAGGTGTGTTTGTTCTGGTGAATGGATTATTCTTCTAGTCTCAACTCTTGCATCTTTGTTTCCGATAATCTAATTTGAAGGATGATTCTTTTGTATTCCTTTGTTAGGTGTCTTTGGAGGCATATGTTGAAATTTCTCTTATACTTATGTTTGATCCTCTTCATTTTCCCCTTCTACTTCTTCTTCATCTTTTGTTTCTTCTTCGTAAAGTTGTTCCATTGATTCATTTTCTTCTTCCTTTAATTCTTGTCCACTTGTTTAATCAATTGTTACATTGATTCTTTCCACAACTTTGTTCAAACTCAGATTGTAACACTTGTATGTTTTCCTTGTACTTGAGTAACCAACAAGTACTCCTTTTTCCACATGAGAGTCAAACTTTTCCATTCTTCCATCTTATCTTTTGATGTAGCATTTTCTTCCAAATACTCTGAAGTTATTCACATTTGTTGGTCTTCCTTTCCATAGCTCGTAGGGAGTTTTGTCATTTTTTTTTTGAGCATTACTCTGTTTTGAATGTGAGCTATTGTATGCATTGCATGTGTCCAAAAAATTTATGTCAATTTTGAATCCATTATCATTGTTCAATCCATTTTGTGTACTGCCATGTTATTTCTTTCAACAACTCCATTTTGTTGAGGTGTCCTAGCAACTAAGAATTGCCTTTTTGTTCCATGCATGTTGCAGTAGTCCATAAATTTATTTGAAGCAAACTCTCCTCCATTATCAGATATCAAACATTTTATTTTTGAATTCATTTCATTTTCAACCATTTCCTTGTATACCTTGAAGTTTTGAAAAGCTTCTAACTTATTCCTGAGAAAGAAAATTGCAGTCATTCTTGTATAATAATCAACTAATAACATAAAGTATTTCTCGCCTTTTAAACCTTTTTTTGTAGTTGGTCCAACTAGATCAGTATGCACAATTTCCAGTGGTCTTTCTGTTGAATATTCCTTTGATTTGAACCCGGTATTTGTTTGCATTCCTTGTTGACAATGCTTGCATAAAGTGTTGGTTGGTTTCGTGATCTAGGGAATTTCTATAACTTATTCCTTTTTTCTAACTTTGACAAGGTTATCAAAGTGTATGTGACCCATTCTTCTATGCCATAGTGAACTTTCATCTTCCTTTCCTAGACAACACTTTTCATTTCCAATTTCACTTAGTATATATATGTTGCTTGAAGTTCTTGCAGGTACTGCAATCAATTTTCTCGAACCTTCTTTTATTATCTCTCACTTCTATGAATCAAAAGTAATTTTTTGACCTTGGTCACACATTTGACTTACACTTAGAATATTATGTTTCATATCTTCTAGTAGTAGAACACATTTTTCCTTGGTATTCTTGTTTCCAATTTTGACTATGCATTTTCCAATGATTTTAGCTGAATCATCATTTCCGAAGGAGACTGATCCATATATTTCCTTTCTTAATGTAAGAAACCTATCTTTATCACCTATCATGTGTTTTGAACAACCACTTTCAACATACCAACCACATTTCTTCTGCTTATATTTTAGAGCGAGTGTGCATTATTCATTGCTATACTGATTCTTCTTTCTTATCCATGTTCTCTTATGAGGTTCCTGTATGTAATTGTTGTAGTTCTGTTGTGGTTCTCTAGGAGGGATTTCCATTCTATAATTTTTTTCCATGTGTCCAAAGTTGTTTCACTTGTAGCATTCCACTTTAGTTCTCAATGATTCAAACCTATTGTATCTTATTCTCTGTGTTTCAATAGGCTTTGTTGGATAACCATTTTGTGTATGAATTTCAAAGTTGTTTATGTTCCTCCTATTAGCTCTTCAATTTACAGATTTATGTCCAAAATTATTGCATGCATAACATAAACCAAAAAAAATAGTTTGATACCTTGGAGTTGAATATATTTTGAAGGAGTTACTTTTGTGAATCCTTCTTCTTCCTGAGGCCTATTTGTTTCTGTAATATCCCTAGGATGAGCCCTAGTTGTCTTATGAATTGTAAGCATGTTTTGTAGGCTGGTGAGATGAGCAATTATAAGATGGTAGTCTTATATGTTAGTAGGCTAGAGATCCTAGGTGTTAAAGGCAAGGAACATGTTTTTACATGTAAATATTCATATTATTAATATAAAAACGTCAATGTGTGTAGACTGACCATGATAAAAGAGAATGGGGGACTAAGATCCACTAGGTTGGGTAAGGGAGAGGGGGATGAGAGGTTTGAAAGAGGGAATAAAACTAAGGTCTTAAGTTCAAGAGAATAATAATTTATTATTATTCCAAAAGTTGTTTAGATGGATATGTTTTTATCCTAATTTCCTTGGGGAGGACAGGTGACTTTAAAAGGGGCAGGAACGTGCTTCATGAGTGACAGGTATCGAGTTAGGCACATGAAGTCTTAAGGGGGGCATTCTTGTTGTTGGGAACTCATGCACTCACTCAGGCAGAGAGGTTCACACACATACAATTTTGTCTCTCACCCTATCACCATCTTCGCTATGCTAGACCAGTCTGCCCCATCTCTCCTCATGAGTTCACTCATGCACTAAGAAAGCATGCAACCAACCAATTCCACCATTGTTGAACCCATGGCCATTGTGCACCTTTGTAATTTAATAAGACATCCCTTGCCTTACATGAATTTTCTATTATTGTTTGAAGAGGCGGGTTGTCAAGCTCATGGTTGAAGAAACAGGTTGTTAGGCCTATGAGAAACTCTCTCTCCAGATGAGAGAGGTTGTTGTGGATTGAAGAAGAAGGTTGCCAGGCCTATGAACAAATATCTCCAGGTGAGAGAGTGTGTTGAGGAAGTGATTTCTCCTGGAGGGAGTCCCATAGCTACTACAGAGCTCTGAGAATTCTGATCTGACCTATTGTTGAAGCTCTAGAAGGGAGGTGGAGAATTTGATGGACTGTGTGACAGTGAAGGTGTATACTCCTAGGGTGGGACATGCATGTGGGGAATGAGAGTCTATGAGTAGTGGGTGTAAGTGGGTCTTGGGAGATAATCCTTCCTCTTAAACTATGTGACTTTCCTATTGACCTTGCCTAGCCTAGGAATCCCTTTCTGGTGGAGTTTAGTCCCAGCTCGGGGGTGACCCACTGCTAAGAGTGATGAGCAATATAGTCTAAGGTTGGGAGGTTCGTGGATGGTCTTCACACAGTTGGTGGTTTTTCTCCAGTTAAAAGATAAGTATCATTTCTATGATTAATTATGTATGTTGTGCATGTCTGTGATTCTTGCAATGTTATCATCTGTTCCATTGCATGTATGAATTACTGACAATCCCACAGGAGTCTATATGGTAGCAGTAATTATGTGTTATTTATTTTAAATTCATTAGAAATTCATTACATATATATATGTATGTTCCTCTATGGCATTTCTTGACGTGTTGGGTGGTTGGGGACGTTACAGATTGGTATCAGAACTAGTTGGGAAAAGTTAAGGTTGCTCGGTAGCATTACCCAGTAGGGGTTGATGGTCGAGGACGTTACAGATTTCTATCAGAGCCAAGGTTTAATCATTGATCTTGGATGGGTCGGATAAGTGGTCATTAGAACCAAGGTTTCAGAGAGAAATTGTGCCAAAAGGTTACCTTGATCGTCTTACAAATCTTAGGGGTTGAGCGGTATGTAAATCCACACCTGTTGGATCAGGAAAAAGGAGCATGAGAGTTAACCTCCAAGTCTGAAGTCCCCAAACAGGATCTACGCCATAGATCTGGGGAGAAGAGATCGACAGTTGGATCAATCCAAGTTAAAAGGGGAAAACGCAGTGGTGAAGGGAGAAATCCCCCGAAGCTCCGAAGTTCAAAGTTAACTCGAACCGTCCATCAAGAGGGATGTGTGTCAACATATTGGTTGTTCAGAATTTCGACGTTCGGGAGAATGAGTGCGTGCTGAGGAGAGTAGTCCCGAAGCCTAAAATTTTGAAGCCCCGAAGAGGCAAAGTAGTGAGTCATGATGACGTCACCTAGAGGTGACGTGGACCTCTCCTATGCCTACCACGTGCCCCCACCTGGAATGTTGACAATGATACTATGTGGGCCCTGAGGTTGCATAACATAGTTAAAGGTCGACGGGCCCACACTGGCATTGATCATGATACATCAAGATTGATGACCAGGAGGAATTGTGGGGACCCAAATTGCATGGGAGTTAATTTCTTAGGGTGGTCCCGTAATCAAAACCACAATTTTACCAGGGGGTTACATGTCAGCGCCAGAGGAATTGCGGGACGAAAGGTGGGTTACTCCAAATCATGGATGCATTCCCCCACAATTTGAAAGGAGTTAAGTGATGTGACTATTTGGTATCTTAGTTCAAGTATGGAAACCGTGGGTCCCAGTGGGCGCATGGCACCAATTGTGAAGTTTGGAGACTTGACACTCTAGAAGAATGGTTCTTAAGGGATCGAAAAGAAGAACTTTCAAAAGTTTCATAATGTCAAGGTGATGAGATGTAATGACATCACCCAAGGTGACATGGAAGTGTTAAGAGATTAACGGTTCGAAGGGTTGGGCGTGTGTGGATGTGAAATCCTTCAAAATCCTCAAGCTTCGAAGCTTCGAAGCTCAGATGCTTGACATTCCATAGTGGTTGTCAATCATTGGATGTTGGGTAGTCATGGACTGTTGGTCCATCCTACTTCGTGAGTTTGTCAATCTGGAAATACGAGAGATTTGTTGTGATGTGCTTTGAAAACTTCTGAATTCGGAGGCCCAAAGTCCCGAATAACTGCCTATCGACATATCACTTTTCCATGGCTCGTGGTTGCATGAGTTGGGGACTAAGAGGAAGGGGCTAGTGCCCAAAAATTATTGCAGAACAGAGCAGAGCTCAAAAAGAAAAGATTTGCGGGGATTCTTGATTGATGGAGAACCGTAGAAAATGGAATCTGAAAGTTTTCTTTGAATCAGAATGGTTTATGAATACTATGGAATTTGTTAAGGTCTAATGTCCTGAAAATTTTTGATTGACTATAGATTGTGTTTGCAGAGTTAATGATTGTCAAAATCGAACTAAATTGTCGCATAGTGCAGAGAAATGGAGGAGGTGTTGGGTATGTGTTATATTCTTTGCACGAAAATTTTTTTTTGGCCGACATATTTTCGCCGGTTTCGAGCCGTCATATTATCGACGGGCCGACATATTTCCGGGATGACATATTTCCGGGACCACATGATATTAGCTGGTTTTCGGAACATGGTTTTTTGCCGATGGTTTTCTATTTCCGGTTAAGGAATTAGGGTTTTGGACTAATCCAGGTCATTGGGTTAGGGTTTTGGATGCCGCTGGCTCCTATATGTATATTGTATTGTAAACAATGTAACACAATGTGTATCAATATAATATATGCTGGTTTTCCCGGTTTGGGTTTCCAGGTGAAAAATCTCTGTGTAATGTTTGTATTTGCCATTGTATCTTTTCTGTTCTTTTCTGAATATCAGTTTGCAGTAGATATTGTACAAGGTTAGAATTTATAGGAGGCACATAATGCTTTCAATTCATAGAATGAAGCTAAAGGAATGGATGTCCATTTGGGATTTGAAGCATAAAAATCCAATGGGCATGGAGAAGAGATAGATAAGGAAGGAAACGTGATGAAAATCATTGAAATATTGCAGAAACATGTCCAGACTCATCAAGAAGATAACATAAAGCTCATGAAATCTAGGGAACAACAAGGATAATTCAACATAAAGTTGATACAGATCCTAGAAAGGATAGAAAATAAATTGGATAAGGGGAGTGACTCCAGTAAATCAGGAAGTCACAGGTCCCCCAATGAAAAGATAAAATCAAGGAGTGTTGGTAGACACCATCATCACTCCCAAGGGAACTCCAAGAGGAGGGCACACAGTAGTTCAAGCCCATATCCTACCAGAAATCATAGGAGATATGAAGTGGATGAATTGAAGGGTGAAATAAACAATATTGTACCTGCTACATTTGATGGATAGCACCAGAAGGAGGAATATGCTAAGACGTGGCTTCTTGGCATGAGGAAATATTTCCAACTCCAAAATTACTCCTCTCATGCAGAAGGGAGAATTGCAATGTATCAACTAAAAGGAAAGGCATCCATGTGGTGGGATCAACTTGTGCAGGTGAAACACATTAAACAGAAAAATGTTACTTGGAAGGAATTCAAGAAGTATTTCGAAAATAAACACTTGACTAAGAGATACTATGAAAGAAAGATGAAAGAGTTCTTTGAACTCAAGCTGGGTAGCATGAACATTGATGAATATGAACGAAGGTTTTTGGAATTGCTGAAGTATGTCCCTTTCATCAAAGATGAGACTCTCAAAATCCAAATATATTTGAGTGGAATGTCATCTTCCATCAGTGACAAGATCAGTTATGATGATCCTAAAACTATGGAAGAAACTATAAGGAGAGAAAAATGCTTATATGAGAAACAAAAAGAAAAGCCCACTTTCCGGAAATCTTGGGAAGGAAAGAAGAAATTCAAGATGGATCAGAGGAAGAAGGGAGATAAGCCATCCTTTTTCATAAATATCCATCAAGGACAACCAGGTTTTAGAGAGCCCAAAATGGCTGAGGTAGGTGGGAAAATTCCAAGACAGCCACCTATGGAATGTTGGGGTTGTAAAGGAAATCATAGGTACAAAGATTGCCTCCACAGAAATGACAAAGTGAGATTTGTCCACAATGTTCAGTAGGAATAAATAGTGGAGGACATGGGAAGAAGTGTACCAAGGATCTACGCAGCCTTGGATATCAAGCAATAATAATATCAGTCACATATGATTGAAGTGGAAGGTATGATCAACAACCAAACCATTACTATTTTAATTGATTCGGGAGCTAGTCATAGTTACATAGATCCTAGAATGGTGGAAATTTTTCATTCTCCAAGAAGAAATCATGGAAATATTGGTTAGTGAAGCTAGATATAGTATCCAAGAGAAAGGTTGTTGAGTTGGTTAAGTCATGTCCAATGGGCATGAATGGACTGAGCACAAGGGTTGAATTGAAGATATTAACTTTAGGTTCCTATGACTGTCTAATTGGGATGGATTAGTTGGGCCAACACTATGCCATCTTAGACTTTAGTAACAAGGAATTCACTTTCTTGGATGAGGAAGGAAACCCAACAAAAGTGCAAGGAATCCCAAGGGCAGTGACTATCAGAGAAATCTTAGCAATGCAGCTGAAAAAGTGCTACAGGAAGGGTTGTCAAATATTTGCAGCCCATATGGAGGAAGCACCTAAGGATAAGGTGTCAAATATTGAAGACCATGCAGTCTTGGAATATTTTTAAGATGTATTCAAGGAGGTAATAGGACTACCCCCAAAGAGAGATATTGATTTCTTTATAAACCTAATGCCTGGAGAAACTCTAGTGTCAAAAACTCCTTACAGAATGAGTACACCAGAGTTGAAGGATTTGGAAATGTAGCTTGAAGAACTTCTAAAGAAGCGGTATATACGCCCAAGTGTGTCACCTTGGGGTGCCCCGATCTTGTTCGTGAATAAGAAATATGGGACATTTATATTTTTCATCGATTTCAGACAGTTGAATAAAGATACTATATAGAACAAGTATCATTTGCCAAGGATCAATGATCTCTTTGATTAGTTGAAGGATGCCAAGATATTTTCAAAAATAGATCTTAGGTCAGGGTACCATCAGGAAAGGATAAAGGATGAAGACATTAGCAAGACCGCCTTCAGAAAAAGGTATGGTCATTATGAATTCATAATGGTGGCATTTAGGTTATCAAATGCACTCGTTGTTTTCATGTGCCTAATGAATGGTGTATTCAAAGAATATCTAGACAAGTTTTTCATAGTATTTTTGGATGACATCCTGGTGTATTCCAAGTCAGAGGAAGAGCATGAACATCATTTGAGGATGGTGTTACAAGTTCTAAGAGAGAATCAACTGTACACCAAATTGAGGAAGTGCTCATTCTATCAAAAGCAGATCCATTATTTGGGACATATCATTTCAAAGGATGGGATAGCCATGGATCCTGAGAAGATAGAAGCCATTAGATAATGATCAATGCCGAAGAATGTGACAGAATTCAAATCCTTTATGGGTCTATCTAGCTATTACAGAAGGTTCATTGCAGGGTTCTCAAGGATAGCTCACCCCATCACTTCCTTGAAAAGGAAGGGGAAGAAATATCAATGGACAGAAGAATGTGAGAAAAGCTTCCAACAATTGAAGCAGTTGATAACCAGTGCTCCAATTCTTAATATTGCAGATCCAAATGAAGATTTTGTGGTTTTCACATATGCATGTAAGGAAGGACTGGGAGGAGTCCTCAGCTAGAATGGATTTGTAATATGTTATGAGTCCAGAAAATTGAAAGAGCATAAAAGGATCTATGCAAATCATGATTTGGAGTTGGAATCCATAGTGCATGCTCTGAATAAATGGAGACATTACCTCATGGGAAAAAGGTTTGAATTGAGGACATACCATAACAGTCTGAAGTATTTGTTTGATCAACCAACCTTGAATTTTAGGCATAGTATATGGTTGGAATTCCTTTGTGAGTATGACTTTTATATCAAGAATATCAAAGGAAAGGAGAACAAAGTGGTTGATGCACTCAACATAAAAGTGCACGAACAACATGCTACGTCCATTAGCATGTATTAAAATGATATTAAAGGAAAAAATTTGGAAGCTGGAAATGCAGATTTGTAGTACATGGAATTGGTGGCAAAGCTACAACAAGGTAAGATGATACAGAAAGTGGAAGATTATAAATTGGAAGATGATGGAACACTCCTGTAAAAAAATAGAATTTATGTACCTAATTTCTAGGAATTGAGAATTATGATCTTGAAAGAAATGCATAATGTGCCTTATGCTAGGAACCCTCGATATAATAAAATGGTGGAAACAGTCAAGATCCATTACTTTTGTCCAGGAATGAAGAAGGAAATTGTAGAGTACGTAGCTAAATGCTTAGAATGTCAAAGGGTCAATGTTGAGCATAGGAAGCCAATAGGGTTGCTACAACCTTTACCCATTCCTGAGTGGAAGTGGGAAGTGGTGACAATGTATTTCATCACACGATTACCCAGAACAAATAAGCAACATGATTCCATCATGGTGGTGGTGGATAAGCTTATGAAAGATACCTATTTTATTCCATTGAAGACTACTCACAAGGAAACTAATGTTGATGATATCTATATGAAGGAAGTAGCACGATTGCATGGTATTCCCAAGAGAATTGTATTTGACAGAAACCCAAAATTTACCTCAAAGTTATGGAAGGGGTTATTCAAAGGGTTCGAAACAAATATGAACTTCAGCACAGCCTATCATCATGAGTCTGATGGGAAAACATAAAGGGTGAATCAAGTGATAGAGGACATGCTAAGGATGTATGTGATGGACAAACCATCTAAATGGAAAGACTACCTACACTTGGTAGAATTTGCCTACAACAATGGGTATCAAGCATCACTGAATATGATCATGTTTGAAGCACTTTATGGCAGAAAGTGCAACACACCAATAAGTTAGGATAACCCAGCTGATAGGGCAGTGGTTGGGCCAAAGTTGCTCAAGGAAATGGAAGAGAAAATGTTGAAGATTAAGAAGAATTTGAAGGTTTCCCAAGACAGGAAGAAAAGTTATGTTGATAAGACCAGAACCCACAGGGATTTTAAAGTGGGTGATCATGTTTTCTTGAAAGTGAAAGCCAACAGAAGTTCCCTGAAGCTGGGAAACTATTCCAAGTTGGAAGCCAAATATTGTGGGCCATTTTAAATCATAGAAAGGATTAGACCAGTTGCATATATGCTTGCATTTCCTACATCTGTGATTCTACATAATGTGTTTCATGTTTCATTTCTTAAGAAATGTATACCTTATCATTGACTATTCTATCCAGAAGATGAATCCAGGTAAAGCATTTGAAACGTCGATTAAAATGAATTTCACTGTGGAAAATCCAGACAATAATTCTGAAATATATACCTTATTCTAATCATGTTATTGATTGGAATGTGATTCAGGTGGAGCAAGAAGGCGTCTTGCAAGTGCATCTAGTGCGCATATTGAACCAGAAGAGAAAATGGCTCTAGAATTGAGCCATAGGGGTTGTAAAGGTCTAGTGGATTTGGTACAGTCTTGAGGACATGATATGGGAGCATGAGGATGCTATGTGGGCATAATACCCACATATTTTTTAATATTTTGAAATCTTGTTGATGTTATGTAAATAAGTTGCAATGAGGACAGTGAAAAAATAAGGGGAGGGGATTGTAATATCCCTAGGACAAGCCCCAGTTGTATTATGAATTGTAAACATGTTTTGTAGGATGGTGATCCAAGCAATTATAAGCTAGTAGGATTATGTGTTAGTAGTCCAGAGAGCCTAGGTGTTAAAGGCTAGGAGCATGTTTTGTACATGTAAATATTCATATTTTTAATATATAAACATCGTTGCATCTAGACCAACCATAATAAAATATAATGGGGGACTAATATCCACTAGTTTGGGTAAGGGAGAGGGTGATGAGAGGTTCAAAAGAGGGGATAAGCCTAAGGTATTAAGTCCAAGAGAATAATAATTTATTATTATTCCAAAAGTTGTTTATAAGGATATGTTTTTATCCTAAGTTCCTTGGGGAGGGCGGGTGACTTCCAAAGGGGAAGAAACGTGCTTCATGAGTGACAGGTGTCATATCGTACACTTTCAGTATTAATGGGGGGATTCTTATTGTTGGTCACTCACACACTCACTCAGGCAGGGAGGTTCACGCACAGACAATTTTGGCTCTCACGCTCTCACCATCTTCGTTATGTTGGACCGGTCTTCCCCATCTCTCCTCACGAGTTCACTTACGCAATGAGAAATCATTCAGCTGACCAATTCCTCCATTACTGAACCCATGGCCATTGTGAACCTCTGTAATTTACTGATTCATCCCTTGCCTTACTTGAATTTACTATTTTGGTTTGAAGAGGTAGGTTGTCAAGATTGTGGTTGAAGAAACCAGTTTTCAGGCATGTGAGCAATTCTCTCTCTAGGTGAGAGAGGTTGTTGTGTATTGAAGAATCAGGTTGTCAAGCATGTGATAAACTCTCTCTAGGTGAGAGAGTGTGATGAGGAAGTGAGTTCTCCTGGAGGGAGTCCCGTAGCTTCGACAATGCTCTAAGATTTCCAGTTCGACCTATTGTTGAATCCCCAGAAGGGAGGTGGAGAAACCGATGGACTATGTGACAATGAAGGTGTATACTCCTGGGGTGGGACAAACATGTGGGGAATGAGAGTCTATGAGAAATGGGCATAAGTGGCTCTTGGGAGAGAATCCTTCCTCTTAAACTGTGTGACTTTCCTATTGACCTTGCCTAGCCTAGGAATCCCTTTCTCGGTGGAGTTTAGTCCCAGCTTGGGGGTGACCTACTACTAAGAGTGATGAGAAGTGTGGTCTAAGGCTGGGAGGTTTGTGGAAGGTCTGCACGCAGTTGGTGGTTTTTCTCTAGTTAAAAGATAAGTATCATTTCTATGCTTAGTTATTGTTATCACTAAAATTCCGTCCACAAATGGTTATAGGAATCCATCGTCCCCAAACAACCATTAGTTCATGCATGGCCCAAAAAATTCATTTCAAAAGGAAACAAAAATGTACAACTCGTTATAAAATCAGCATGCGCTAAGGACACAAAGGAAGCGTGCGCACGTGCGACAATCAAAAAACTCTGGAAAAGCACACATGCACATGATGCGCGACTGTGGACGCAAAAATCCATGCACACCTCAAAAAGATGCATTAATGATTTTGGTCGGCCTTCCACCCACATCTGGTTCATCTCCCAAGTCGATTTGACACCCAAATTTGAGCTGAATCTGAGTGGGGGGCTGGTCAAAGACCTAAGGGTGCCCTAAATATCCCCTTCTTCACACTAAAGATTGGTTGAATAATGCCTCAAAGATTTGATATAAAAAGAGGCCATGGGTGCACTATATTTTCGTGGAATTCATTTGTATTATTATGTTGCCTATATTATCTTAGAGGAACCTCTTTCCTCACTATAGCACACAAGCACCATTTCACTTGGCCATTCACATCACCTCTTGAGTGAATGAGCTTTGGATTTCTTCACCGTTTCCTTCTAGTTTGTTACTTGTAAGAAGAGCTCAATAATTGGGGGTTTCAAGAGCACTCCCTTGGAGGAAGAGGGGACCCATAATTCTCCCTTTCTTTTTGGTGTTTTCCCACTAATAAAACTTATCCATTGGTGGCATGCATGTTGTTTATTTTTTGTTCTATTTCCCTTATGCAATCTAGTTTAGTTTCTTTTATTGCGATTAGTTTAGTTCTTTGTTTATTTCTTATGCTTGATGTTTCTAACTCTTGGATTCACTGTTGTCTTGTCCATCTAACCCAACTGGACTTGTAAGCATCCTTATTTTTCTCATTTAGGTGATGAAAGGGACACAATAGATTGGAAAATCCAATGGGGATAGGTATCAATTTCCTCCCCATTTGGGTTGTTTGAGCACTTCATTTTGGTTTATTTAACTTGCAGGAACTATAACCGGCCCATGCATGCTTTCAAAAAGCTAAAATCGGAGCTGAGCTGAGAGAATTTCATCCGGAATTTTCTTCCCAACCATGTAACAAGAAGTGCATGGGTTTCTTACCCCACAGACATGTCTTTCGAGCACGTGCACCAAACTCATTGTGTTGCTCAGTGCATTCTACACACCTGCATCAAAAAGTCATTTTTGATTTGTGCATTGGTGCCAAATGCACCTCTATCTACTTTACGACCCACACATTTGTCAATAAAATCATAGATTGTAAGGTTTTTGTGATCTGTTGAAGGCCCATAGCCTTATTAAGTTTGATTCTATGTAGATTGTAATATGCACCACACTTAGATTCCCTCTCCACATGAAGGGTTAGTCAAAACATCGGCACTTAGGAGGGTTAAAATCCATATTTATCCTCTTTTTTCTTTCATTTTTCCACATGGATGGCTTGCTTTGATTAAAGATAAGTTGGAATCATTCTATATCACAGATATAACCACTTGCATTGGGACCAGAAATTGAACGTCAATCTTTGAGTATGCTCTTCTCTTGTACCATAAAGCGATCTTCAGAATCAGAAAAATGATTGAGGGAAAATTTAATCTCCCTTAAAGAAAAAATATTTAGGAGAGGACAACAACCCCCCTCGAGACTCCTCTTAGTTTCTTTTTCAAACACATCTTAAATTTGTAAGGGCCCATACATGCCCACATGCTACAAAGATATGATAGTTTTGAATCTACTTTCTTAGATTACATCACTAGGGAAGTTTAAAGGTTTTGTAACGGGCCCATACATGCCCACATGTCCACAATCTTGGATAGTTGTTGAAGATTTCTTAGATTAAATCACACTAGGGAGTTAAAGGATTGGTAAGGACCCATATGTCCACATGCTAGTTCTCTAGGGACTTTAAAATTCTTCAAGGTTGTACCAATGGCATTTAGTAAATTAGGTAATCAAGACTTGTAAGGACCACATGAAGTCCACATGCAGCAAGGTGACACCTAACTTATTAAAAATTTTGGCACACTTTCACTTGTTCACACACAAATTCACTGCTCTCTCACATATTTTCATCTAGAATCATGGAGGTTGAAGTAAGTTTCCTCCAAAGGGATCCCGAAATGCCCCACCCTTTTCTCGACAAAACTGTCCACTCCCACTTAAATTCAACGAGATTGGTTCACACCCCCAATCTCTCAAAAAACCACATCTAAATTTTTTCTAAAGAATCACCAAGCTTTCCTCCACAGGAGGTGCCAAAAAAAAATTTTTAGTCTAGGTAGGATCTCGGGGATAGGCATCCAAATAACTCCCCGTTATTTGGTTCTCACATCTTCAAACAGTAGAAGTTGTCAAATAGGGAACTTTAAAATCCTCCAAGTCAAGTGTTCCTAAAACCATAAGGAAGGGAGATACCTGTGAAGGGTCGAAGTTCGAGGTCTGATTGTTCTGTGTGTCCCCCCTTGAGGCACCCACCTCTTGGACGGGATCCATCCCGTGACCCATTTATTAGGCCAAAAATCTAAATGTCGTACTTTGACCGAGGTACCTAGTGACCAAATTTTAGGACATCTACCTAGGTGGAAATTGTGGGCTGCAATTGCACCTTGATCATATTTTGTGTGGCTATTGGGAAATATCGCTATCTCTTTTGGGATATGCCCCCTCTACCCCTCATTATAACTAATTGTTTCATCCTTCACTAGTTCATCTTTCGGTGGCTTCAGACCCCACTATTGAGTACTATTGGAAGGTCCAGTGCTATTTTGAGAGGAAGGACGTTACATCTTTTAGGACAAGATAATTTGTTTTCTTTGTTCTCCCACACAGACAAAATCTACCTACCCACATGTATGCTTCTTTATCAATTGATTTATGTGCGATTCTCTTGTGATTACATATGATTGTGAGATATATTGTGAAGGTCCAAAAATCATAACAAAGACTCTTGTTCATTTATTTCTCTCAACACCATTTTCACACATCAACTTTGCTAGTCGAACATCATAGGGGACCCACAGAATCCCTGTCATTCTAGTTCTTTCTAAATATCCCTCCCATTCTAGGGGGAGTTCCTAGTCTTGCCAACTCATTGGCTCCACCTTCTCACGCTCATGTGAGTGCTATCTTCTTGGGATCTTCTTTTCTTGGTTCCACTTTACTTGGGTCCACATCCCAAGGTCAACCATCCACTCTCTTTCCTTTACAAGGAAGCAGGGGGCACACTTCTTCCCCAGGAGGAAGTACAACCCCACCTAATGCCCCTCAAGGGTCAGGTGCACAAAACACTCACACCATGGGTGGAGCTAATCCTCCACCACCACCCCAGATGCCATACTTGGCTTCCCTCAACATACCATATCTAACTAAAATCACCAATGATCTTATATTGCATGACCCCACATGGCCTACAATGCCTACCAAACTCCCTTCAAACATCCCCAAGTTTGAAGTAAAAGTGGGATACTACCCAGCCAATAATATCATGATCTTCCACTTATGGTGATCTTCAAACAACATAATGGATGACTCCATCTGATTGAGGTTATTCCAATGCATGCTCACTAGCCCATCAACCAAGTGGTATGTAGAAGAAAAATATGGGTCCCATGTGACATTTGAATCTTTGGCCAAATCATTTTTGACCTTCTTTTAACTACCAATTCATCATGACAATGGTCTTGAAATCTTCTCAGAGTTTAAACAAACCTCCACTACACACATCGTTGACCACATTCATGAATGACGTCGATGATGTAGTCTATGCAAAGTTGAAGCCACCAAGCAACAATGCCTTAATTGGTTTCTCAAATAACTTGTTTCCCTCCTTTCCAAGGATGTGGCCACCACCTTCCCCCAGTCTGAAGAAGAAGCCATCAACAAGTCTCAACAATATGAACTCATCTATTCACAGTTAGTATACTTATACATAGTACTACCTGACCTCCCAAGACCCATACCATTCAACCAAGACAAACCTGGGATGTCTCACTCAGTGGATGGATTGATTGGTACCACAACACACCACAATACACACCCCTAACAACCACCTATGTATGGTGCACCCCAATATCCACCTTATTACCCCCCTCCCCTTTACAACAGTCATATCCTTTTGTTCCCCCTCAATCATTAGGGGCACCCCCACTGGTAAGCATGCCATATCTGGTCTCTCAATCCAGTATGGGTCCACTCCCAACCCCTAGATATAACCCTAGCAGTAGTATAAGTACCTCTACTTCCTATACACCATATGGATCCTATCCACACAACAATCCATATTTCCCATTTCCTGGTCCTCCCCATCTGGTTAATCCTCCACCGGGACAACCACATGTCGGCGTCAACTATGTTCAACCCATTCCCATTCAACATGATCATACATTTGAACAGTTGAATATGACCAATATGACTCATAAGAATAAAGGAAAAAATTAAAACAATGAAAATCCAGGACCAGGAGGGAATGACCCCCACAACCATCTTGTTGGGGACAACCAATACCAAGACCCCCAAGGGGGCACCAACAACAATCAACCATGACAAGGGAAGAACAATAATCTTAGGACTAACTCCCCTTGCTCTATATGTGGTGAGTATGGAAATTATACTCATCATTTCCCCCAAATTCTTGATCTCCAATGGATGAGGTCATCCATGAACTCACATGGCCCTCCAGTACCACCTGCCCCTCAACAGGCCCCACAATAGTATTTGCAACCACCACCTCTGGATTTTTTGAAAAAACCCATACCATACCAAGGTGTGATGAACACCCAACAAGTGATCAACGCTACCCCACCACAAATGGGGAAATATCCAAACCTGGGTGCCACTCCACCTAGGAATCCGGTTGATCGTAGTGTCCTCCTCACCAGCAAACAAATTCTTCTGCAAACCCACAACCGTCAATACAATATGCCTCTCAACTCTACCCCAACCACCTCAGACACACTGTCGGTTACTGTAGGAAAACAATTGATGATTCCACATCCTAACACGGAACCCATTCTCCACATACCACGTATGCAATTACGGTGGAATGTGCATAACCCTCATGCTAGGGATGCTCATAATTATAATCTGGTTTATGGCTTATCCCAGTCTCCCGCAACCATGTATGTGTTGGAGTTCCTCCAAACCTGTCCATCACAGTGAAAATATTTGCTTTCTGCCTTGGGGGAAGTCGACGCAGCTGACACACAACTGATCACATTTGATTTAGATATCGGAGAACCATGTCTTCCCACCCAAGTACCCTTCCAGATACCAGTTAATATCTAGAACACCACAGTTTGTCGATGTATCATCGATGGAGGTGTATCCACATGCATAATTTCTAAACACATATGGAAGAAAATTGTCTACCCTAAGCTAGTACCCTCTGCCATCACCCTTCGATATTACAATGGTCGACCAACATCTTCTGCAGGGCTTTGTCAAAATGTCCCCATAGAACTTGGGGGAAAAACCATCCTCATTGACATTGAGGTTATCGATGCCCATCTTGATTACAATACCTTGTTTGGATGCAACTACATGTATTCTATGAAGGCGATCGCCTCTTCTGTGTTTCGTACGATGATGTTCCCCCATAATGGGAATATCATCACCATCAACCAACTTACACATTATGAGCCTAACCATTCCTCCAACATCGATAACATCCTCCCTCTTGTCCGTATTAGCTCGAATGATTTTCTAGTTGCCAACATTGGCCCTAGATTATTCCAAGACCCATCCATGCTGGGTACTTATCAGGGAGCACCACCGTTCCTAAACCCATCTTTTTCACACAAGTGTGTGTAGTTTCCTCTAAAGGAACAAACATCGGAGACAAGACTCCTATCACTGAGTCCCCTCCCCATATAAAAGTTCCACCAGTTGAAGAAATACTACCTCGGGAATTCCCTAAGAGCGCCACTGCACCACTTATCACAGATATCCCCCACCTTCCGGGGAAAATCTTGGTTTGGGAGATAGTCCCTCGGGCCATTACCCAAATTCCCTTTTTCTACCCCCCACTTGGAGTTGAAGAAATCAAGGTAGTCGCAACTCTTACCCTTTTGAACATGGTACTCACCATCCCTGTATGGTATCTAAATCCACCCAGGATAGTTCCTCAACCATCCCTCCCTCAATCAAAAGGAATCCTGATGCATATCCTAGTACTAACTCTGGCCAGGCCACCCTCACCCCCAATTTCCAGCACCACTGCTACGGCTGGGGGAAGAAAAAAGAAGAAAGATCCCATCCCTCCACTATCTCCCCGATTTCAACTCCCTTACACCTTATGTGAAAGAAAAGGACACCCCACTCACAAATTTCCTTCTCTTCCTAAGCTACGCAGTTTTATCCAGCTTCCTCAAGCACCCCTTTTTCTTGCCACTCCACCAAGTAAGTCCCACGCTACTATGGATTCATAAACCACACACAAACTATACGAACCAATTCCACTTGTGCCATATGTGCTGAATATGGGCATGACACTCATCATTTCCCATCTATCCCATACATCCACCACACATTAGCCGCAGAACGCCACACATATTTTCCTAAGCTTCCTCCGTCACTCCATACCAATGCTCTCGTGAATGTGATTCATTATATTTCTTCATCAGTCCTCGAACAAAGGGGAGGTCCATGTCCTCCCACCAAACTACCACCCGATCGCCCATAGTGTTAGTGAAACTAGAATGGCATTATGGACCCACTGTCCATATCTAATCCCTTTTCCCCACTTTAATGTTTTGGTATAGGATCCCATAAGATCCATTTTCCAATCCATTTTTGGCCATTTTTGGTGGAGCATATTTCCATGACACACTCAAGTACGCATGCTCATGTTCAAAATTATCAAA
This sequence comes from Picea engelmannii, assembly GCA_009831015.1. Lineage (NCBI taxonomy): Eukaryota > Viridiplantae > Streptophyta > Pinopsida > Pinales > Pinaceae > Picea > Picea engelmannii. Next base: position 273,561 of record ML787600.1, on the reverse strand, counting down.
TAACTGTTATACATTCTTTATCTTCAAATATTGTTCACATCGTGTATTCGGTTTTAATGTGTGCAGGTACTTGTTCATCACAATTCCACGCAAGCCCCTTTAGGTATATGATCGAGACTAGAATGTAGTCATTCCCTCTGAATACCAATTACATCTCCCAGTCACACCCTCTGACATTCACCTGTAGGATCCTCATATCCGGCTCTACAGTACTAACACCTCCACTGCAATTTGGTACTATCACTTGGTATCACTCTTCCCCACATGAATTGTCCCATTAACAGTTCACCTTGGCACTTTGATACTCATTTTTCTTTCACCCCCTAGGGATGGGAGTCCCAATAGTCATATGCATGTTCAATAATCAACCACATACTTCTTCTCCTCATTATGCTAGCCTTCCCAATGGACTTCCGAATAATCTCGTCATGATTCGCATTTGACTGCACCTCCATAGTATCATTAGCCCTCCATCTCATTCACCATCAATTTTCCCATCTGTAGATTGTCCTCCATTCATTTTACCTAATACATAAACCCACCTATGGGGACCCCTCCCTCCACCTATTTTCCAAGCAACTTGAGCCCTCACAGGCCAAGCCATATTGCACTGGGGCACCCGTTTCTGTATCTGTACACTTCTCCCACCTCATTATTTATTCATTTGGTAATTGTACAAAACCTTTGTTTCTAGCCTTTACATAGTTTTTTGTCAACACCTTTGGCGACCTTGTTTTTCCTGGCAAAAAAAACCCGTGCCGCCCTTGGTTGGGGAATTCATTATATTCTACTCCTGTTGACATTGTCCATAAACCTTGAGTATCCCACAGTCCATGTAACCTTGATCTCTGAGTTTATCCACTTTGACATGCCTCTGACACAATTTAACCCTAGTCTAGTCATCCCCCTGACACTAGATTCAGTTGCACTGTTGTTGCCACTTATCCTTCACAAATATCCACAACCAAGGGTAGTATTGAGTCTCCTCGTATCTTGACTATCCCCATGTTCCTCATCAGTTCCTGATTTTATCCCGTGGATTTCATAAATCCCTTTGCTTCTTGGAGTCGTGTCTACCTTTATGTCGACATCAACACAGTTTCTAGAAGGGCGATAGTATCTTGGATCTCATTACCTTTATAATGAGGAGTCTCGGATGACACAGAGAGACCCATCATTTCTCTCTTTTGTAATTAACCCCCATGAAATTCCACTTCAACACTTTATCTTGTTGCGGTGGATCTTACTTTGCGACTATTGTAGTTGTTTTTATATTTTTCAAAGACCTCTGAAATTTGATAGGCTATCAATTCCTGCGTATCATTACCACTTCTTACAAGTGTCATCACCTCTTTTTAGAGTGTTTTCACCATCATAATTGTCCTCTTCCATTATCAAACCACCCCGGAGGGTGCTGCAGTTATCTACATCAACATACAACCTCAGTTCCTGTTTAACACATTTTGAGTTACAGGACACTAGCATGGGGCATGCCCCCCTCGTTTGTACACAGTTTTATTTTTCCACACCTTGCGAAAGGTTTGGGTCCTACACGTTCCCCTCTCCCTCCCATGGGTCTCTCTTGCAATTATCCTCAACATATTTTCTTACAAAAGTACTCTTAGTAGAAGAAACTTGATGTATTTTGGCTATACATATGCTCCTAACCTCACACATCAGGGAGCATCTATTATCACTGAAATTTCGTCTACAAATGGTTACAGGAATCCAACATCCCCAAAAACCCATTAGTTCATCCATGGCCCAAAAAATCCATTTCCAAAGGTCACAAAACTATACAAATGGTTATAAAATCAACATGCGCTAAGGATACAAAGGAAGCGTGTGCACGTGCGACAATAGAAAAACTACGGAAAAGCACACATGCGCCCGATGTGAGACTATGGACACAAAATTCCACACACAGCTCAGAACGACGCATTTATGATTTTGGTCGGCCTTCCACCCACTTTTGGCTCATCTCCCAAGTTGATTTGACACCCAAATCCGAGCTGAATCCAAGTGGGGGGTTGATCAAAGACCTAAGGGTGCCCTAAAGAGCCCCTTGTTCACACTAAAGACTAGTTGAATAATGCCTCAAAGCTTTTCTATAAAAAGAGGCCATGGGTGCACTATATTTTCAAGGAATTCATTTGTATTTTTATGCTTCCTATATTCTCTTAGAGGAACCTCTTTCCTCACTAGAGAATACAAGCACCATTTCATTTGTCCATTCATATCACCTCTTGAGTGAATGAGCTTTGGATTTCTTCACCATTTCCTTCTACTTTGCTACTTTTAAGAAGAGCTCAATCATTGGGGGTTCAAGAGCCCTCCCTTGGAGGAAGAGGGGACCCATAAGTCTCCATTTATCTTTGGTGTTTTCCCACTAATACAAATTATCCATTGGTGGCATGTGTTATCACTAAAATTTCGTCTGCACATGGTGACAAGAACTCCACATCATCAAAACAACAATGAAGTCATTCATGGCACTGAATTAAGTTAACAGCATTCCAGAAGGGTCAAAAACTATACCAAGTAACCAAAAATTGAAGGGCGCTTTACAGCAGATTGATGCGCGCGCATATGCGCGGGACAAAAACGTGTTATCAGCGCATGCGTGCCCCGACCCGCGCCTGTCAACACAAAAACCCGCGCATCTGCTAATACGGCGCATTAATTGCATAAGTCAACCTCCTGACCGCCTATGGACCGGCCCCCGAGATGATTTGACCCTCGAATCAGGGTCGGCTCTGCAAATTCGGCAATTAAATGACCTAAGTGAACCCTAAACAAGTCTGTGTTCACACCGGAAGTTGGTTACATGACCGCCTGGAAAAATGCTATAAATAGCCGTGAAGACTCACTGTTTCAGCAGAGAATTCAAGGCATTGTTACGTTGTCCAGATGATTCAGAGCTCAGCCTTTGACAAACAATTCATCAGCAGTTTAACTCAGAGTTCTTTCATCACCCAGTTCAGTTCTATTCATTTTGTAAGGAAAGCATCGTGTTGAGGGCCCCGAAGGACCTTCCGCTGGAGGGAGAGGGAACCCCTATCTCTGTCTTCAGCGTGTGCTCTGGTTTCGCTAATAGATCAAGCCTGGAACCATTGACGACTCCCTTGTCTTATGTTTGATGTTTTTGTTTATTTTCGAATTGTTATTTGCTTTCAGTTGTTATTTAGATTGTATGTAGTTTTATTTTCTGTTAACCCCTTTTGCTCCACAGCATCCTGTTCTGCCTTGCCAAGCCCAACAGGGCATGCCAGTTCTCCCATTTTTGCTCACCCGGCGATGATTCAAGCACGAACAGACTGGCGACTCCGCTGGGGAGTTTAGGTATCAAATCCTCCCTCAATTGGGTTTAATTCGCTTTCCTTTGTGTTTTATTAACTTGCAGGGACTCAAACTAGATTTTTCCGACCTGTTAACCGGCCGATTCACAGCAGAATCGACAGGACCGGTGTTTTTTCTCAAACGCACGGGTATTGCGCCCCACAGACGCACGCATGCGCTCTGGTTTTTTTATACAGTCCGCGCGCACATGCGCACCTGTCCATGCTAACAGCCGCGCATTTGAACAAAATTTTTCATTGTAAGGTTTTGATATGGGGAAAGTCAGTTTCCTTTTCAAAAATGATGTATGCATGCTCTAAATACTGCACCACTTAGACCCCTCAACTTATAAAGGGGATAATCTAGCAAACATAGGCACTTAGGTGGATAAAAATCATTTTTCCCTTATTTTCTTT
>ML787600.1:217949-256483 GCA_009831015.1 Picea engelmannii | reverse complement strand
CGTATGCTCCTAACCTCATCCATCAGGGGGCATCTGTTATCACTGAAATTTCATCTGCACATGGCGACAAGAACTCCACATCATCAAAACAACAATGAAGTCATTCATGGCACTGAATTAAGTTCACAGCATTCCAGAAGGGTAAAAAACTATACCAAGTAACCAAAAATTGAAGGGCGCTTTACAACAGATTGATGCGCGCGCATATGCGCGGGACAAAAACGTGTTATCAGTGCATGCGCGCCCCGACGCGCGCCTGTCAACACAAAAACCCGCGCATCTGCTAATATGGCACATTAATTGCATAAGTCGGCCTCCCGACCGCCTATGGACCGGCCCCCGAGATGATTTGACCCTCGAATCAGGGTCGGCTCTGCAAATTCAGCGAATTAAATGACCTAAGTGAACCCTAAACAGGTCTGTGTTCACACCGGAAGTTGGTTACGTGACCGCCTGGAAAAATGCTATAAATAGCCGTGAAGACTCACTGTTTCAGCAGAGAATTCAAGGCATTGTTACGCTGTCCAGATGATTCAGAGCTCAGCCTTTGACAAACAATTCATCAGCAGTTTAACTCATAGTTCTTTCATCACTCAGTTCAGTTCTATTCATTTTGTAAGGAAAGCATCGTGTTGAGGGCCCCGAAGGACCTTCCGCTGGAGGGAGAGGGAACCCCTATCTCTTTCTTCAGTGTGTGCTCTGGTTTCGCTAATAGATCAAGCCTGGAACCATTGACGACTCCCTTGTCTTATGTTTGATGTTTTTGTTTATTTTCGAATTGTTATTTGCTTTCAGCTGTTAGTTAGATTGTATGTAGTTTTATTTTCTGTTAACCCCTTTTGCTCCACAGCATCCTGTTCTGCCTTGCCAAGCCCAACAGGGCATGCCAGTGCTCCCATTTTTGCTCACCCGACGACGATTCGAGCACGAACAGCACGCATGTTGTTTATTTTTTGTTCTATTTCCCTTATGCACTCTAGTTTAGTTTATTTTATTGCTATTAGTTTAGTTCTTTGTTTATTTCTTATGCTTGATGTTTCTAACTCTTGCATTCAATGTTGTCTTGTCCAGCTAGCCCAACTAGACTTGTAAGTCTCCTTATTTTTCTCATTTAGGTGACGAAAGGGACACAACAATTATGTATGTGATTTATGGCAATGTTATCATGTGTTCCGTTGCATGTATGAATTATTGTCAATTCCATAAGAGTCTGTATGGTAGCAGTAATTCTGTGTTATTTATTTTAAATTCATTATAAATGCATGTTATATATGTGTGTGTGTGTGTGTGTGTATGTTCCTTACTGGCGTTGCCCGACGTGTTGGATGGTTGGGGATGTTACAGATTGATATCATAACTAGTTGGAAAAGTTAATTTTTCTTGGTATCGTTACCTGGTAGGGTTTGATGGATGGGGATGTTACATATTATGTTGGTCGTTGATTCTGAAATCTAAATCTTCTCGGTGGAGGAGTGTCCCTATAATCTTCCTTGTAGGTCTTTCTATCCTCTTTGATTGTTTCTGCATAAATTTTTGGATATGTTTCTTGTTTTGTTGTTTTGTAGCTTGATCCCTTTTATATATAATTGTATCCAAGTCTGGACTTGTCATGATGAGGCTTTTGACTGCTGATAATGTCATCCAAAACTTTTGAGTTGTTCTGCATATTTTTCTTTTCAAGATCTTTTCTCAATGTGACAATCTATGCTTCCAAATTTCCAATGATCCTGTCTCTTTCTTCTAGTTGTTCTTTGAGTGATTCTTCAATTCTTTTATCTTCTTCTATTTGAACCTTAAATTTCATGATCATTTGTTCTAGTTCCTGATTGTCTTCTTTCTTGTCTAGTTCTACTTGTAGCTTCTTGTTTTTCTTCTTTTCTCTTCTTATAACTTCTATGACACTCAACAATTATTCTCGGTAGTCAACTTATTCCTCTTCATATTCTTCTTCGGTGTGTTTTTTATCAGAGTCTTCTATTTCCATGAATAGAACTCTTTTTGTCTCATTGTCACTAACTTCATATTCATCTGATGAGGAGATGTCTTCCTTGGTGCATAAGATTTTCTTGAAAGATTTATTTTTGGTTCTTTTTCCTTTATATGTTTGGTTTTTATTTGAGTAATATTCATCATTCCTCTTATTTTTCTTATGGGGACATTTTTTAGCACAATGACCCATACCATCACAATTAAAAAAAATCAATGGAAGCTTACCTTTATCTATGTCGTTGGTTCCCTTGTTCAATATTCTGACAAAGTTGGCCACTTATTCTTCATCATCTTTTGAGAAGTCACTGTTGTTGCTATGTTCCTTTTTCTTTCCCTTTTTTTTTGAACTTTTGGATGCTTTGAAAGATACTTCTTTTATATATGGATTTTCTTGTTCAGTTGTCATTTCATATGTTGTGAATATTCCATGTAGTTCATCCATGCTTATTGAGTCTATATGTTCTCTTTCTTCTAGTGATGATATATGAGGATCAAATATCATAGGAAGAGATTACAGTACCTTTTGAACAATTACAGATTCTTCAATTTCTTCTCCCAATCCTATGATTGCATTAATTGTTTCATCGACTCATAAGAAGTAAGTTGCAATATTGTCATCTTCCTTCATCTTTAGTTTTTCGAATTGACCTCTGTAAGTTTGAAGTTTTGTTTCTTTGACTCTTGAATCTCCTTCATAAATACTTTGAAGTTTTTCCCAAATCTCTTTAGTGGATTTACAATGTACAACTTTGGTATATACCGATTCACCAAGACCAATTGTTGGTTCTTTGTATCCATCTACTACTAATTGCCAAATTTCAAATCCCTATGTCTATATATATGTTATCATCCTTCTTCTCCATAATGCATACTTTTATCCATCAAATTTTGGTATTTCCGTTTTTATACATGTTTTTTCTCTCCATGATCTACCTTTCAGTGGTTAAATTGATTTCTGAAGGAACCTTCTCTAATACCAATTGTTGGATTACTGAGAGGGGGTTGAATTAGTAATAGAGAAATTTAATCATTTCTAACCATAAAATGAAAGTGTTATATCAATGTAGAATTATCATCCAATAGTTTCAGATTAAATAAACAATGAAAAAATGAGCAAACATACAGATACATAGTACACCATTGTTTTTACATGGAAACCCAAAGAGGGAGAAAACCACAGAATGATTTTTATTATATGTATTTAAGAATTACATTCATTAGAAGCACTAACTTCCTTTGTTTTCTAGCTGCAACTGGAAGGAGGCTCCAACCCCCTAGTTTCTCGGGCTACAACCTGAGGGAAGCTCCAACTCCCCAATTCTCTAGCTATAACCAGAAGGAGTCTACAACCCCCTATGTTCTCCGGATACAACTGGAAGGTGGCTTCAACCACCTGTCCTTTCCCCATCCAACCTCCATGTCATAGAAGTAGAATGATGGAACCACTGTCACACTATCACTGTGATATATATTGTTCTAAACCTATACCGATCAACCTACACCAAACAACCTATAAGAACATGTACCAAACAACTTGTAATCAACATGTACCATAAACAAGTGCATCAACCATGCACCAACATGTACCTCAAACTGTACCTCAACCTGTACCTCAACCCGTACCATCAATGAGTGCATCAACCATGCACCAAATGTGTACCAATCATGCATCAAATACACATAAACTATGACTCATCAACTATACACATCATGTATGTGCCAACTCATCAACTACTTGTCTCAACCATGTACCTCAACTAAAAACCCTCATCAATTTCATCATCCAAATCGGATTTGTAGCTAGGTAATAGACCTGGTGTATATCATCACACACCTGCAAACCGTCCTTTAACTTTAACAACAAGAGACTATAATTTTCATCAAACTTTACTTTAGTCTCACATGACTAATTTTGGATTAGTCAACAACCCTAACTTGAGATAATCATAACTATGTACATGTAATGAATAAAGATCTGAAAATAGTACACAATTTTCTTCAGTGTCTTTTATTCAATTCCTCTAGGTTTCACTGCTTGGAACCTCTCATAAAAGGAGTTATAGAAAAAATGGCATACCTTGTTGAATCCTGCCTTATTTTAGAGAGCAGAATTGTATAGCGCGCCCCGCACAAAATGTTTTTTGTATGGGTCTAAAAATGGTACATCGAATACTACAAACTGTACTCTAACCAATACATTTGATATTACGAAATTTGGATCTCTTATGAAGAAGTTATGATGTTTTTACCCAAAACACTTGTTTTAGACTAGTTTCAGGACTAGCCACAAACCCTATTTTCAACGGCATGTAACCCAAAACATACAACAAACCACAAGCTAAAACTTTTATCACACCTACTTGTATATGTTTCCTCAACGGCCTCAATATTTCATGGTTTTAATAATTCTATAAAAAAAATTATTGTGAAAATGGTGAGATGATCTATAAATAACATACCTTAGAAAGCATCATCAAAAGAATTTATCCTCCCTTGAATTTCGGCCTTCTTTACTTCACCATCCCTCTGAAATTAACCTTAGATATCCTTTGGTTACCTCAGTTACTTGTAGATATTCAATATTCTGAAGTGTAATTAAAATGAGAGACCCTTGCCTCTTATTTATACTTTTATGTAGCTTTCTCAAGGGGTTACCTTCTAACCATCTTAAACCACTTTCCTTATTTTAGGGCTAACCCACTTCTAACCACTTGTCCACTTAGTAATTTCTCCATTGAATTTATTATTTAAATAATTTCTTTTGTATCCACTTTGAATTATAGTATACTCATCACTTCACTTTATTATTTAAATAATTTCTTCTTTGCAACCACTTTGACTACTTTGACCTTTTGGGGCTTCTATATGACTCACGAGGGTTCTCCAACTTCACATGTCCATAACTCTCTAAACGTGAGGAGTTATGTGACATTCCACATACCAACACAAATGACATGCCATGTAATATCCATCTAGAATAGTCTTACCTTCAAATATATTAAAACTCATACCATTATACATCAAACAAACTTGGTTCCCAAGCCTTTGTGCTATCAGAATTCGCTACTGGACTTTATTCAAGGGTTGACATCAATGAAAATGAACTAAACTAATAAAAAAGAAGCACCAATCAAAAATCCAAGACTAGGACTCTGGGCCCTATTTCAACTGAGTGAAGTCCTAAATTTTAGAAGCTTCACTTATGATTGCAAGACTGGAAAGACTGTGCAAGAACAAGTGAAGAAAGTGCTAACAACTCAAGGTATGTTGATCTTGGTCCTCACACAAGTTCCTATAGTAAGGGATGTTAGGGAAAATTCCATAGATAACACCACAATTGGCACCGCATTCACAAGTGCTAATGAAGACAATATTAGGAGGTTGTGCCGGCAAAATTAGGAAAAAGAGGAAAGAATCAGGGAACTGGAAGAAAGGATCGAGTGAGTAAAAGTCGTGAAATCAGTATGTAGAGATTGAAATCCAGTGTTGAGAATGTAAGGAAAGAACTAAAAGAGTCCATTATAGATATGTATGCTCACTTACACCTCTTCCAACAAGCAGTTTCCATAATCATAAAGAAAAATAGTCAAATACAAGCAAAACTTACTCAGTTCAACACGATACGAGAAGGCATCGACGATATTGACAGGTGGATTGTAAAGAAACCTGGTGCACCAATTGAACTATATTGACCATAAACTTTAGAGAGGAAGAAATATCTTAATTCACTAGATCGATGCCAAAAAGTCAAGAAAAGAGTAGATAAAGAGGTCACCAAATCAATGGTCGTATTCTCTAAACTACACAAGGTTGCACAAGAGTTAATTAAAAGAATACAACAACCCAATTGGACGATCTTGGTAAAAATATGGTCACGGAAGAACTGGTAGAAAAAGTGCATGATAGCACAAATTATAGAAGATGAGTCATTGAAGAAGCCACCATAATTATCACAGGTCTGATAGAGAAGCATCTCCTATAACCCATCAAATTACATACCATGATACAAGAATACATGAAAATGTTTTTAAAGGATATGATTACCCTCGAAGATAGCATAGTTATGCATAATGCAGTGTTGGAAGAACTAGCTTACCGTAAAATCAAATCTCTATATGATCAGCTAGAAGTGTGGACAACATACCTCAGGGGAAAAAGTTCTTGAATAAAGAAAAAATATCAATAAAAATTTCTATTACCTACCTCTCATTTGTCTTTTTCTCAACCAACTTCATTTTTTTTCATTATTGTACACTTGTCACTAGGAAAGAGGAAACCAAACATTTTTTTTAATAGCTCCTTTAAAGAAGAATACAAATAGTCACTCATGAGTTACAAATTATTGTATAAAAGAGGGAAGATGCCCATTTTGTATGGGCTCTTCAAGAACTGTATCGATCCAAGAACTTATTCAAGAAATTATACTTTGTTAATGAATATTGAGAATCCCTCCGGGCCATTTTTCTGCAAGAAATAAGAATTATGTGTGGAGTTTTATTTTTTGTGAACTACTTCAAGTGGGATGTATGTTATTCACATGGAATGTAAGAATTATTTTTTCCCTATGGACTAATAGTATGCAGTCTATCTTATTATACAGTTTTGATTATTCTTTCTCATATATTTAAGTCTTGAGATTGTTGAGTTGTTAATGTATGCATAAATATAATTTAGACTATTCTAGTTATATGTATGTATCCGCTTGTTTATGATTTTGCACTTCCATTTAAGCTACCTATATGGGGTTTTATGCATACTTTAGTTTCATTTACAACTCACCTAGATACCTTAGTATGATCCTATCTAAGATAGGGTATAATATATTAGCAATAGATTATTTTTCTTTCAATACATAGTCTTCATCTACATCTTTGCATTGCATATCCATTCACCATCCATCTTCATCAGTAGACCGGACCACAATCAGTAAAACTGCAAAAATTGCAATGGAAGTTGGGCCAAATTATAGATGGGTATCCGAAACCAAATATTGCATAGTGTTATACAGTTATTTACCACCTGATCACTTGATAATCATCATCTAGAGGTTAGCAATCTAAAACACTAAATTATACAACTTTTCCCCTAAGTTTACAGTACCTTTTTGTATGGTCGCTAGTTCTCCCTTTACAACATGGGACCAATATTTATGGTCACTTATTTTCCTCTTTTAAAGAGCGATTGGTCGCTCCCTAAAAGAATGCAGGTCATGATTGGGTCTCTTACTCCCTATTTAGGATTAGTCTCCACGAGATTATATTAAACCTTGGATTTTTTGTGGTTCAACCTCGAGAATCTTGTTATCTTGGGAATATAGATCTTATATATATTAACATTTGATCTTATATCCATTATCCTATATATTGAGGGTATATGAAGGGAAAAAGGAGGAGGAAAATATAAAGTAAACTTATATTTTCATATTGATTACATAGCTTGGGTAAGGAAATTGGGAGAGGCTTCATTAGGCTATCTATTTGTAAGTTGTAAGTTTTTTTCTTTATTGATAGAATATGCAAATGATTTTCCCCTCTAATTGATTGTATACGGTGATCATAATCTTCATAGAGAATTAATATTTTCATTTCTTTGTGATATATTATTAGATCTATGTTTTATACATGTTACGTTTGATCTCATGAGAGGTGCTTGTTTGTTCTCCTATGTGTGCAAACCTGTGTTCATGAAAGTGAAGGATATATTAAAAGGAGAGAACAACCAAGGATCATGTAGGGACAACCATCGAAGTGTCGTGTATGCTTCTCATCCTCTTATCTCGTAGATATTTTCATGTATGATTTAGATCTCGGAAAATCTACAACTTACATCTCTATTATGTCTTAGGTCTAGAAAGAGCCTAATGGAGGTAACTCCTGCATGGTAAATTTATCCTACAACGTATTGGTGACTCCATTGGGGAATGTCGCTACTATTTAGTTAGTTCTTCCTTGGTTTATTCGATCTATTTTACAATATATTTTCTTGTGGTAAGACCCTTTTCTTTGTTTTTGATCTTCCATTCCATATTTTTCGTGGCTATTTGAAAGTTTTCAATTCCAGATCTGATAGATCTGCTTTAGTTCTATTTTTTTTTCACTTGTATGATCGTGGTCATTGGTTTCTTGTACACAAAGACTGACCCCATCCCTTTCGGTCGTGATATGTCTCATTACTGGGCACAACCGTCTTGATAACTACACTACATAGTGAGACCAATGCTAAGTGGTCGCATTCTCTCCCTTTAAAATGTGCGACCAGTCACTCTATGGTAATTAACAGGGCACGACCAGGCACTGAAAAAACCACTTTTGAATGGTCATCCTTTAAATATAACCCAAATATATTTATTTATTTGCTTGTATCCCTCTAGATCTTTCTTAAAATTTTCCTAGCATTCATGGCTCTAGGATTTTCAAAGTCATTTGAAATATTTTTCTTTTGTGTGCCATTTGTTTATATGATTAAAATAACTTCTTGTTTTTGTGGGTAGCATTAGGATTATCTAATCTCATTCCGATGGGATTTTATTGTTGTTGGTACTTTTTGTGAGAGAGTCTATTTGTTTTCAAAAATATTTTGGGTTTCCCTTTTGATTTGCTTCTTGTGGTTCCTGAGATTAAACTTGAGGCTCAAAGAGTAATGTCAGGCATCAAGAGAGTTTGTGAGAGTGTTTTTTAAAAGTTCTTTTTCTACCTTAGCTATATGAGAAAAATTCCTTAAATGAAATTAGCAATATGGTAGAACAAAGGTTGTATTTCGTGTCTGAGTCAAAATTGTAATATCGAATGGTTTTAGGGAAAAATACAAAACTATTAAACAAAGAAATACATCAATTACTAAAGAGTATCACCTTGTTGCAGTGGAATAAAATAGATAGTGTAACCTTAAATAAAGTATAAGATACAGTAATCGACACAGCTCGCAGGTATTGATTTACTTACAGTAAATGTAGAGGAAAAATTGTTTTCTTAACAAATTACTGATGTAATACGATTACAATAGTTTTTATACTAAATTGAAATCAAACATTTATCAAGGAATGTATAAAGAAATGTAGAGATATGGAAAAACAGAAGAAACACATAACCCAAACTAAACAAAAATTGGAATCTTTGTCTACACTTGTATTAATACTCAATAAGAAGAGTTTTCTCTATTACAATCGGCAAGAAGCAGCCTTGAATATATCTTCAATCTATATATTTATACAAAAATGTCACAACTCAAAACGGTTGGACTTATCATAATTTAAAATAACAAATATTTGAAATAAGAAAATAGAACATAGAGAATGTCGAACTTCGTTGGCAATCTCTTCGTCTACTGGCCTAAAAGCTTCTGTCATCTGATCTTATCGATACTTTAGCACAACGTCATGTTCATCATAGCTTTGTTTTTATTTGTCCCTTAATATATATCCAACAATGCAATGGCACTTTATTACTTTCTTTTGGATGTGCTTGCTTTCCCATATTCAATACATTTGATGCATTTACTCAATAATCGCACCACTAACCTTGAAGGCTTAGTTGCTTCCTTAACCTCGAAATTGTATAACTTCCTCTCTACCTGAGGTAGATTTTATTTTTTTCTTTTCTCTCCTTGAGATGTGACCTGTAACTATAAGCTTGGGTTTACTATCCATTTTTTTATTTGAAGGAGATCAATATGGTTCATTTTCTGGATGGTCGTCAAAGCTTCTTCTTTGCTTGTTCTAGAATTATACTGGTTCTTTGCTATATCAATTTGACCTAGGGCTTCAAAGATAGAATTTCATTCAAAATAAATTAGTCCTTTGTCTAGTGAAGACAACGCTTCTAGACAAGCTTCATTTACCTCTTTGGAAAGTATTCTTCTTTCTACTAGATTTGTTTCCCAGGCCTTTAAAGCCATATCAACTTTTATTTGTTCTGAAAGAGAAATCCGATGAATGTTTGGAACATCATCCTTTGGTAAAAATAAGTCATCCTCTTGAAACTTAACTCGAGCTGAGTGAGCTTATCTTTCTTTAATATAGTTGTCTTTTAGAGTGAGGTCTACTTCCTAGTAGCATTTATGGATGGCATCGACCTTCATGAAGAGATCTTTCTAGGTTATTTCTAGTTTTTCATTTATCTCCATTGCTTGTCGCTTGAGTCTGAAAAGATGATATCTCTACTGATGTAACTTCAGTCAAGTCTAACCTGGCTTGCAATTGATTTATTAACTCTTCTTTTTGCATGACCAATCCTCTATTGGCCTGTGAATTCCGATGGAGCTCTTCAAGGTTAGCTTGCAGCCGTTGAATTTGATGCATGTCATAAGATCTGATTTGTTCAAAATATTGGTTCGTATTATTCTTGGCATTCTGTTCCATGGTCATTATTTCATCTTGCAACTTTCCTACCAACAGGTCTCTCTGTTTTAGTTGCTCGGCCAAATTTTCTATAGACCATTGATTAGCAGTGGCAAAAGATCCCAATGAACCTACAACCTCCTTTCGGTATTATGTATCATCTTGGTTCTGTCCATCGTACACCATTATTTTCCTTTTGACTGTCACTCCATATTTTTGATGTGTTTCTCGTTTAACCATGGTCCTTCATTTCTTGTTGAAGAAGAAGTATGAAGGAGGCATCTCTTCGGGTGAAATTGGGGTGAGATTGTCATTGTTTCATGGAAACTTGCACAGGAGATCTAGCTAAATCAAGTACAAACAAATCTTATCAAGAAAGGAAGAGAGATTCAATATGGAAGAATGAGAAAATATATTCACACTACTCCAATGAGTTGATGATTGATACATAGATCATGATTAATATGATACAATGAATGAGTGGAATACACTCATATATAGGGAAAAACATTCCATAATTAAGAAAAGAAATCAAGCAGTTAGCTTTCCTTAGGAATGCATGCATGCATAATAGTGATGGTAAAAATAGAAAATCTAAAATAGAACTAGTCAGTTAACTCCCACTGAACTAGTGTGTCGAAAATAGAAATTTCTCCAACACCCCCCATGAACATCACTATGGAGTAAAAAATGAGTCTCAGCTACTATTCCATTTTAGGTAATCATGTACAATGCAACTAATGAACACTGAATAAAAACGAGGAAAGAGGGAAAACCACGTGGGAACAAAACCCCCCCTCAAAAGATAATGTATCAAAAGAAGAAAATAACAGTTTCTAGACAATTGTGTTCTTCACTGCAAGACGATCCTGCAAAGTTTGAAACTTATGCTCATTGAAAGTCTTCGTGAAGATGTAGAAATATTTATGGATCTAATGAATTCCTTTGGCAACCTATAGGGCCTTGTACCTCTTGATCCTGTGGACCCATATGGACCTGAAAATATTCCTTTTAGGTGGAAGTGGAACTAGATTCCAAGTCTGGTTCTGTAGGAGTGATTCATACTCCTTTTGCATGGGTACTTTTCATAATGGATTTCCCACAACCCTATTGTAGTTATGCGGATCAGTAGATTGAACCATATAGAAATGCATGGGCATCGTAGGCTCTGAAGCTGAAAATACATGAGAAAGCTCCTCATGATGAGATCGAGTCCTCCTCGGATCCAATGGATTCCCTGAAAGGTTGTCTACTACCTGAAGTGTGGTATGTTCCTTCTTGGGCATCTACTGAAGCTTCGGCGTTGACTTCTTATCTGGATGTACTACATGTTTATTTCCATGTACAAAATCTGACTGTATGGAATTATCTCTGATGTCTGAAACTGATGGAAGAAAAAGAGTATATGCATGTTTCATTGGATGTGCATGTAAAGTAATCTCCTTATGTGTAAGTAGAATAGAGGAGTCATCATCAGAAAACTTAGTGAATTTATGAAACCTTGACTTGTGATCCACCTCACCAATTGCAATGATGGAATTGTCATGCATGTCAATTACTGAAACTGAATCTGATGTAAATTCAACCTTTTTACCTTTCTGAGTGATCTGATAAACTGAGAGTAGATTCATAGAAATCATTGGAACATGTAAAACATTCTCAAAACTGCCATTGTGGAGTTCGACTCTCCCTTCTCCTACTACTTCTACTAGAGTATCATCCCCCATGAGAATAGGGGGTCTTGAGCATGGACTTAAGGAAGATAAAACTTCCTCTTTCACTTACATATGATGGGATGCACCAGAATATATAATCCATGAATCAGATGAGGAATTAATTGCAACCAGAGCATGATGATTACCTTTCATAGCCGCATGGTCTTCTTCCTTCTTCTTCTTGGCTCCTTCAAGAATGAAGTCTCCAAGGTTATTCCTCTGAAGTACATGTGTCATAAGATCGATCTGCTTCTTCATGCATGTGGATTCTTCATGATTCGGTTTATTGAAATATGTGCATTATTTTCCCTTCTTCTTCTTCCCTTTGGAATTTGAAGAATCTTTGGAACCTAAAGAATCCTTGAAGGGTTTGGAATATCCCTCCTTCTTTGACTCTGGATGTAATAACTCCTTTCGTTTCTGCTTCTATTTCTGATTGTATGAACCTTTTCCATAATGCATGGTGAGTGAATGTGCTTTGGGATCTTCCATGAGGCCCATATGTATGAGTTTTGTCTGATATTGTGTAAGAAATCCAATGAACTGAGCCAATGTAGGCATTTTCCAATTTGTTCCAAAAAGACACCCGCCAGAATGGAAATTGGAGACATATACAGTGTATTCTGGTCCTAGCTTGGCCAAGATTGTTAGAACAAGTTTTTTATCTTGTGTAGACTTATCAATACCACATTCACTCAAGATCAATAGCAAAGATTTAAATTTATTAAAAAAATCTTGCATATTATCAAAAAATTTAGGGTCTAAGGTATTCAAATCTACCTCAAGCATATGACCTCGCATCTCATCCTTATTTCCAAAGAGTCCTTCAAAGGTGGTCCAAATCTCATTTGGAGTCTTGCATGCAGAAACATAAAACCATAGATCAGTGGAGATTAACTCAAGAAGTAGTCATGTGGCTTCATCCTTACGGTTCACCCATCTCATCTTCTCAATCGTTGATGTAGGTTCTGTTTTTGTCGCCATCATCAAATTATATAGTCCTTTTCTTTTGAGTTGGAATGTCGCCTTGGGATTCCAATCAAAATAATTGTGTGGTGTGAGGATTAACACCAAGTTTGACTGTATAATAGTTGTCATATCCATCTCTCCTACTATTTCTAATAACCCCTAAAAATTTACTCTCAATCTGCAAGTGAAAAATTAAGAAATCACGATAGAAAGGGCACTTTAATTGAAAATTTGTATCAGTTTCAAGAGATGATATTGCAGCTTACTTTATAAGCAAAAGGTTATGAATCTCTCCAAACGGTTGAAAACCCACTTCCAAAATGGGCCGATTTACTTTCCTAAGTGGGTCATTTCCTCCAAAATGTAATATTTGGGGAGAAATGAATGTATAAAGGTATGAACACAGATTTGTATCAGTTTCAGGAGGCTATCTTGCGGCTCACTTTATGAGAAAACGGTGAAGAATCGCGCCAAACGGTTGAAAACCCTCTTCCAAAATGGGCCAATTTACTTTCCTAGTTGGTCGTTTCCTCCAAAATGTAATATTTTGGGAGGAATAATTGTTGAAAGGTACGACCATGGATTTAGCTCATTGAAACGTCGATTTTCCTTATTCTTTGGCTTGTCTGGATTGCTCCAAGAAACATAGCTCTGATACCATGTCAGTGTTTCATGGAAACCTACACAGGAGATCTAGCTAAAGCAAGTACAAACAAAGCTTATCAAGAAAGGAAGAGAGATTCAATATGGAAGAATGAGAAAATATATTCACACTACTCGAATGAGCTAATGATTGATACATAGATCATGATCAATATGATACAATGAATGAGTGGAATACACTTATATATAGGGAAAAAAATTATATAATTAAGAAAATCAATCAAGCAGTTAGTTTTCCTTAGGAATGCATGCATGCATAATAGTGATGGTAAAAATAGAAAGTCTAAAATAGAACTAGTCAGTTAACTCCCACTAAACTAGTGTGTCGAAAATAGAAATTTCTCCAACAGAGATAACCTATAAAAATGACTTTGGAACTAGGATTTTTGAAGCTAGATTGTAAAGGTGTTAATGAAGTAATAAGATAACCAATCTCCTTAGACAGTTGTTTATGAACAGTGTTGGCATGAGATGTGCCTGGTGTAGAGGGAGACGTACCCTGCCCTTGCTTTAGGAAAGCTTCGACTTGAGCCTTTTCTTGAGTGCCTAATGGACTTGATAATGAAGCTTCCACTTCCTACATTAAAACCTTGGTGCTCTTTGGGATTTCCTCAATATCCTATTTTCCAGAGCTCCCTGTTTCAAAACCTAGAGGTACAGTTTCCTGTGTAGGTGAAGTGGCTATCGATTTTCCCTGTAGTAATTTTTGCAAGCTATTTCTTCTATGTATTTGAAAACTAAAGAAATTGGCATGTTGATTTGGGGACAAAGTTTGGACTCTGTTCAATAGTTCCTCATAATCCCTGACTCCCCTGAATATTTCATCATGTGGGGAGTTTTCATGCATATATCTCTTCAGGTTGTATTGGGCTAGGTGGTTTTCCACTATTTTGTGGGGGTCATGCCTCTTAAATTCGATGTCAACCAACTTGAAATCCTCCAGAGCCACAACCTCCACTTTGGAGTGACCAAAGTCTAATAATGAAAACATACCAACCTGGAGAGGGAAGGTAGGCCATACCTTTTTCTGGGTTGCTTTCGACTCCTTATTGATGCCCCCTATCAATGTTTGATAAGCCACTTCTCGGCATACTAGATGGTCTTGTAAAATCCTTGGGATATCATGAGGATGGATTGAGCATCTGAAAACCCTGATGTAAGAGAAGTTTTTTTTTATGAACCAATCTGTTATTTTTCCCAGATTTCCCATGATTTTGTCTGAAATTTGAGGGGGTGGGAAACCATATAAATCTATATGAATGGGAACCACTACATGATGACATATTTCATATAAGAAATATGGAGTGATATAAGTGAATAGGTTCATCGTTGGTTGGGGTCCCGCTCCAGTTCATCAGTGGAAAAGGGGTTATGAAGAAAATAGTGTCCATGATATACACAAACATATAGAAAGGTGTGGGCTCCCCCTTTGACTTTGCCAATTTGTATTTTGTGATTTCTTTAGCCAGGTTGTCTAATAAAATTTTGGCCCAGTTAAAAGAGTAGCCCTCGGCCACCTCGTTCATAATTGAACCCCATGCCACCTGGAAATGAGTGAGACTCTTCTTCCTAAATAGACTTCATAGAATCATAGCTACATAAATCATATGAGTATCCAACGACGTTGTGGCATAAATTCCATGAGCGTCAGCTCTGAATTTCTCTAGGTTCCCCGACCAAGACTTGATTATATCATGATATCTTTTTTCATATTGTATACACTCCTGTTGTTCAAACTCCAGCATGAATGCAACATTGAAATTATATTTAAAATTGGGGGATAGATTATACATTACTTGTACGTGTTCTGGTCGAAAAGACCCAACAACAACCTTTTGAGAGTTGAAAGTTCTCCTGGTTTGAACATCGATGTTTTCTAGGGCCCAACCTATCATGTCGTTATACGGCATGAGTCTCAGTCGTGCAGCTATTTTGTGTAGCTCTGATTGTGCTATATCCCTGATTTTAGCTTCATGAGTGTCGTTCACTTCATCACCAGAATCTTCTGGGAAATTTATAAGCTCATGTTCCAGAATCTCAAACACATGTGTCCAAGATTTCTTAGTGTCTGTGGCTCACGGTGAGGTGTCTGAAAGAATGTCAGGATTCATATTTGCACCTTCACCAACTGCTTTAATCATCTTTCGTGGTGCCATGATATTGATAAAATTGGAATGAGATTACCTGTTGCAGCGGAATGCATGAGCTTATTAGTTGGAAAAACTTACTATTCTGCAAAGATGAAAAATGGAATTCAAAATCAAGAATTCTTATTCACCTGAGGTGCATTGATTCGAGTATACCTTTACTGAAAACAAATTTATTAACCTTAATTATAAAGTATACCTAGCGATCTGTAATCCATGCTAAAAATCATTACCGTTGATTTGTGATCAATGCCATTAATATTCGGTGATTTGTGTTCGGGAGTTTTGGATGAAACAGATTTGAAATTTCTTGAATCACGAATCCACGAAAGGTTAATTATGAGATAATCCCTCTTAAAACATTAATTAATCATTTCTAACTTCAATTTCTTCAGGTATTCAGACTTCGGGGTTTTTAAATGTAGCTTGAAAAGAAATCCCCGAAACCTGAAACTAAGAAATGATTAATTATCCGATAATCGCTTTTAAGTTTTATTTAATCACATTTAAGTTCAAGTGTTTCAGAAGTTCAGACTTCATATATTTTAAGATGTGACGAAAGGTGAATGTCTGAACTCCAAAGTGTAAATTCGTTAATTATCCTTTGACCAAGATTAACTTAATTAATTAGGATTTAATATTTCCACATACTATTGCTTCATGGGTTTGCGAGTTAGCTCTTTGTTATATTTATGAAAGGTCATCCCTTGTAGTGACGTGTTGAAGATGGAATCATTCTAGATGACATGACGAGACCAGGGGGTGCCATGTGTTACTTAGAATCGTATGAATCTTCAGATGAAAAAGTTAGAAATGGATGCCACCTGTCAACCTAGGGAAGACTCAAAAGATT
The DNA here is from genome assembly GCA_009831015.1 of Picea engelmannii. NCBI lineage: Eukaryota > Viridiplantae > Streptophyta > Pinopsida > Pinales > Pinaceae > Picea > Picea engelmannii. The sequence continues at coordinate 239,812 of ML787600.1, read as the reverse complement.
CACATGTATTATGACTCAAGTCCTTTAAAGGTTTATGAAAAGGTGACAACAAACACTTTAGGGTTTCAGGACTTTAATCGTGAAGACCTATCGAAATTCCCAAAACGCGAAGCTCCGAAGCGACCTTTAGTGATTTGACTCTTTAACAATCAGGCAGCTCCAAAACTATGGGAAAAATAGGATCGTTCGATCAAATGGGGAAACTTCATCAACGACAGATATCATGTGAGCCTTATTATCAATTAACCAGAAATAAATTTGATTTGAATTTGGAAAGTTAATTTCTTGAGTTACCACTTTGGGAAAGATTATATTTTCATGAAGTGGATAATGCAAAGCTCAAATTTTAGGGTTATATATGTTCCAACATAGGCTCCATATGGGGATCACGTATCCCTGTGAAGTGTGGAAGAACAGTAGACCAAGTTCCTTTATTGGGTAAATGGGGTCATCATTGTATTTCTGAGAAACACCTTTGGGGAAAAATCATACAGAGAAAAATTGGAATTCAGTCGAGTCTTATAAAACCTGCAAAACACAATCAATTATCAATCTTCAAGCTAGGCTATTAATAATTTCCTTTTCTTGCAACTGAGTTTGGGATTTTCTTAAGATAATCAAAACAACTTTAACTGAAATATTAGACTTTGGTCGATTTCGTTCGCATCAAAGATGAGTAATTTTTATAATTTTATTTAGGGAATCCCTTGTCGTCTTAGAATGTAAATATTACCGGAAAGAGAACTATATACATAGTATGTTTATACGTGTATGACAGCCTTACAGATATCACAGATATTGCTTCACTGTCAGTGAGCCTATTCAGTACCCCGGTGAATTTATCTATGTCTCCCATTGAATTTCCTTTCACCACTTCAATTAGCATTTTTGCATGTTATTGAGACGAGAGAAATCATTACATGAACTTCCTTTCATCATCTCTTTTGGACAAAATGGGGGAAATCAAATTATGAATTTCCTTTCACCATTTGTCTTGGACTAGATGGGGTAATCATTTTATGAATTTCCTTTCACCATATGTCTTATATTTTTTATAATTTTGAAGTGGGGGAAATCAATTTGTGTGTATCATACAAGGGATGATATTTTCTTGAGATTTGACAATCAAGGTCTGTCAACAATTTTTTATTGTACTCAATACATCTTTTCCTATAGGGAAGATCTTATGCGGAATTTTTATTTTCTAGGGATTGGCCTTGAGCGAACTAATTAGTTAAAATCCATTAGAATATATAAATTTATCGGGATTAGCCTAGACATACTGTCTTTTAGTTAAAATCAGAGGAACATAAAGATTTTTTCCTAGTATTGTTTTGAAGATATGTTTTTAATTTTTCAGATCCAAGGAGAAATTGTTTCTTTCTATGAAGACTTAAGGCCAGGTAGTGAAAATCGGAATAGAGTATAGGTTCAAATATAAGCAATATGAAATAGAACAAGGAATCAGAAGGTCTGACGCAAAAGAATCTCATTTCCACACAAGTTCACTTCTTGATTATCAAGTTTCTCTTTTTTAAGCCCCTTTTAATTCCTATTTTCTTTGCTTTTTATTTCAATTTTGTTTTAATTTCATTTGATTTGGATAAGGCTTCAGAATTAATTTGTAGATTTATACTTTTATGATCTTTGACCAAGTGATTATATTTATATGAGTAGAATCTCGTTTATATTCAATAAGATTTATTTAGAATTTTATCTTGAACAATGAGTATAGAAGTTCATACCTCAGACTTTGTTTATATTTTCAATCAAATCAATTATTAATTCATCACCTGGTTTAAGAGAAAACAAATGTTTTGAAAACTGAGCATTGTATTCCGATATCTCCTCATTTCTTGTCTGATAGTAAGTATTCTACATGGGACCAAGATAGAAAAAGTCATAGAATCTTGTGGAATAGAAACGATATGCCGAGCTGATATTTTATATTTTGATTTTAGTATATCCAATAAGACTAGGTTTATTTATAACAAAAAAATAAAATTTAGATCATTTACGAAAGAAAATGAAATTGCAAATTGAAACATGAAACCAAACCGGTATATACATTGGTAATGTGAAACATGATTAATGCATAATTTTTTTATATAGCGCCCGTTGATAGGGGCGTCAAAAGTTTTTTCGTCAAGATTTTCCAGTAGGAACGAATTTTTTTCCCTTTGTAGTTGCAATCCTGAATGGTCCGAACCAGAGATGATCAAACTTGTCGTGTTCTCCTACATCTTCTTTTCTAGCATCCCATTTTAAAACTAGATCACTAGGAAGAAACTCCGTCTCTTTAGTTATTTTATCGAAGAGGGATTTCATATTATCTTGGTACTTTTGAAGTTTGTCATCTATTTTGGCCTTGTTTTGTTGGACTTCGATTATTTGATTTATCCTCCTTGTAGTGTCATTTGGCTTCTCTTTTGTGTATTTCCACAACTTCATCACAGCAAGAGCGAGATTGATGGGAAGGACAATGTCAGTACCATAAACCATTTGAAAAGGAGACATACCTGTTGATTTATTGGTGTTGATTCGGTTCACCCATAAGGCATACTTCAAGTGAACGTACCAAGCCTTATTATTCTTCAACACTTTTTTTATTATATTCATCAAACTCTTGTTGGATGATTCATCCAACCCATTTACCTGAGGATAATATGTTGTAGAATTTTCTAGCATAATGTTATATTTTTGACAAAAATTTACCATTGCCATAGATTTGAAAGCTTGGGCGTTTTCTGTGACTATTTTTTGAGGGAAACCAAATATCGATAGGATGTTCTCTTCCAAGAAGTTTATTACCACCGAATCAATGGCATTCCGAGTTGGAATGGCTTCAAACCATTTCCTAAAATAATCAGTAGCAGTTAAAATCCATTTATGTTGGGCTCTTGACTGCGGGTGGATATCTTAGATGAAGTCCAGACCCCATTGTTGAAAAGGAGCCTTTGTTTTGACTCTGACTAAAGGTAGCGCGGGGATATTTTTATTACCAGAGAACAGTTGGCAAGGGTTACAAACTTTGACCTTAGCATTCACATCAGTAAATAAATTTGGCCAATTGTTCTCCCTTGACCAAGTTTTGAATTTACTTGGTCATATTTCACCGTTTTTGGGACTTCGACAACCTGTCGAAGATGGAGCGCCAGATGAATCATAGATCAAGGGATCTCGTCCCACTTTTGGGTCCCTTTTTTGGTTTTTGGACAATGTAATGGGAAAGGGATGTCGGCCCGTGTGTTTACCCACATTTAGGCCCACTTTTGTAATGTATAAATAAACATCTAGGCATCTAGTAGAGGAGGATTGTATCTATGTGATGTAGGATAAGTGCTAATAGTCTATGTAAGTTCTCTGTGCATGACTGTAGAAGGTTTAAAGAGCTAAGTGCAAGTTGTTGTAGAAGTTATAGAAGGATTTGTGCTATAATTGCAAGGAAGAAGGATCTAGCGAGCTGCGGAGATCTTCTATCCTATGCAAGGAAGGGTTTTTGGTGGCTTTGTGCCTGTAACCGATTGGAGACGCTAATAAAGAAGAAGAGTTGGTGGGCGTAGCCCCAGGGAAGGGGGTGAACCACATAAATATGTGTGTTATTCTTTGTGCTTTGACTTGATGTGTTGTCCCTTCTTTTGCAAAGTGATTTGATATATTTTGGTGCTTCTTAGATATGTGTGAATGCTATATCTGACATGTGCAAAGATGCTTACTGTTGATCTATAGGATCTAATCTGTTTTTTTTATGCTAAGTGCTAAAATACCTTAGATCTAAGTAAATGTTGTGATGCTCTGTGCTATCTACAAAGTATAATAAAGGTTGAATATTAATGAATAATTAATGCTAAGTGTTCTGCAAGAAATATAATCACATATCAGTGTCCTAGCTAAGGTTGCAGACACCTGAGTATTGCAACCACCCTTGCCTCTACCTTGGGTGAGACTTCATCTGCTTCGCAGGTGTTGCCGAAAGGGCCTGTAGTTAGGGTTTTGTTGGTGCGTTGTTGTAGCTTTGAACCCTGGGTCTGCCCCTATGCCAACAAATGGTTCCATTGCTGGGACGTGGAACTGTGATTGTTGGGAACTCAGAAAGAGGAATCTTTGTGCAAAACTTCATCCTGAAACTGCGGAAGCTCTGTGCAAGGATCTATGCCCTAGTGCGCAATATTCCACTTGATCTGAAAAGCTTTGTGCTAAAGAAGGAAGGCCAGATCTGAAGAAAAGAAGCGAGATATAAATGCTTTGTGCTCTAAGAAAGGTAAATGTGGAAGTTTCTGAAGAAAAGAGGTCAAATCTGCAGAAAAGAGGTAAGATCTATAAGATCTGTTCTCTAATAAAGGTAAGAATAGTCAGAAGTTTTTAGATCTGGAAGCTTTATGCTCTGCAAAAGTAGAATAAGTGAAAATTTGTGTTTCTAGAGTATGGATCTAGGTATGTTTGATAGATTCTTTCCTAGCTTGAAAAATAGGGCTCTGATAGATGAAAGAAAGCTTGATATGAATAGATCTGATAAGTACAGTGATAGATATGTTATACCTATGCATAGAAATAATGTTTGGACTAACAGATGGATGCAGGATCCTAGAAAGAATTTTTTCCAGGCTAGTTACCATGATCCTAGTGCGTAGTACAGAAGAGGTTGGGGATCATTTAAGAGGAAGAGAGGATTGACCCTATGTTATAGTTGCAGAAGACCAAGACATCTTGCTAAGGAGTTACCTGGTGGAAGATCTAGTTTCCTATGTTGCAAATATTTGGACCATGAAGTATTGGATTTCCCTAGAATGATTGCTAAGCTTGAAATAATGAATCTGAAAGAAGAAAACCCTAAGGCAACTCCAGAAATAGTCGAACCCCGGAAATATTCTGAGAAGGTATTACTACATATGAAAGACACCTTGAACGACCACCAAAATTTTAGGTTATTAGAGATATTTAAAGAAAAAGAATGCATCGAAGTAAGAATAGGGGACTTCGACATTGACTGTGTTCTTGATGAAGAAACACCAGTGAACATTATGCTAGAGAGAACATGGAAAGCTATAGGAAGTCATGTTATGATCACTTCATTAAGAGGAATAGGTCTATTCATAGGAAAACTGGTGAACCTATGTGGAAGACTAACTCATATATCTATGAATGCTAATGGAACTTCGACATAGGAAGATTTTTAGATTATCAATTTTATTGAGGACAACGCCCCGTTTACTATGTTACTTAGAAAAACTTGGATTGAGAGAGATCAAGCTAGAAAGAAGGAAGAAGAAAAGGTTTTACAACATTAGAGACACGAGTTAACAGATTTCATGACTAGAAGGATTGCATAGTTGATTTAAGAATAGGAGAACAAATCGAATCTATTTGACACCCGGAGCCCAGATGTGAAAGTTGCAAGAGCACTAGAGGACTCACAGAAGATTGCAGTATCTGTCTCAAATATATAAGAAGTATTACCCCTGAGTCTTAAGAGAGAATATCAACAGCACGAAGTGAATATGTCCAAGGAAAATAAACATCAGAATGGGAAGAGAATCACCGAGACAAAGCTCACTGGAAAGAAGGCTAGGAAAGTAAGTAAAAAGAGAGCTAAGTTCGACAAGCTACATAATATTCTAGAGGGAACTTCACAGAATGGAAAACTTACAGAAATTGAACTTCACCGAGATATCAGACCAACGACATAGGCCACTTCACCGAGGCAAAGAAATATAGTCGTTGGAAGCCAATATAACCTTTCAATTGCTACTCTGAACGGGTCGAAAAGCATTGATGGTTCACCACTAGACCTTCAGAACGTGCCATAATGGGCAGAACATGAGTTAATGATACCTCATACCCATTGCAAATAGACCATTGCTAAGTTTCTTACTTAGTCTATCGCACCACACACCAATAATACTTTCTGCTAACTAAGAATTTGAGCCCACATCCTGATATTATTTTTCACTCTGATCATCGTATTGTATCGTACCCTCCATTGCAGTCTCTGAATTCAGTTCACACCCGATCTAATTGACCCCAAGCTTGTATGTCGGATGAGCTCAGTTCCATAGAGAAAGTAGTCGAAGAATTTTTTATTGACTTAATGAATGAGAGAGTCATGTTGAAAAGAAGGATATCTAGCGGTGTGCAAGCATCATCAACAGGAGGAGTCTAAGATTCTCCCTCAACTGCTTGCGGAGAAGGAACTTCTAGAACCACGACAGAGACAAGAAAAAAACACATAGACGACATTGGGAATGCCAAGTTTATTTTGTGCATTATGTCATGTTACCTACCACCTCTCAGCAACGCCATCAACCATGATAGTGTCCCTCGAGACTTCGAGTATACTTTGATCATTGCGTACCTTCCAAAATGGGTGCACGTAGTTCATTCTGACCAAGATAAGTTCACAGCATTGAAGTGTAGTGACTTCAACCTTGGCGATTGGAAGGATTACAACATGCTCGCCCCACACAAGTATCTAACCAGGACTAAAGGAAAGAATTCCAAGATCATCCCACAGTCATGGACCCAGATCCTCTCGCAATCCACACTGCTCAATGTGATGAAGATTCTGCACTTCAGACGATATCGGGAGGTGAATGCATGTGTAAAGTTACTGATGTCCTACTATCACAGAAGATGATTATGGCTGAACCGATACATCATTGTGGATCTAACCTTGATCAATCGGATCATAGGGCTTAGTATGCAAGGCACTGACCCACAGGAGTTCGACCCTAGAAATACCTCAGACCGAGCATTAGCGCAGAGAATTAAAGAAACTTATGGCGATGTTGAGAAGGGCACGCAGGATACAAGGTAGCCTCTATCTAGAGTGGCGCATTGCGCCTTGCCTATCAGTTGATCGCGGGCAAGCTAGTTCGTAAGAATAGACCAACTCAAGTGACTAGATTTGTGGTTGACCTCGCAGGGAAGTGCGCAAAGGGACTACAGATGAACTGGGCACAATACCTTGTGAATCAACTAGGGCTTGATTGCAGAGAAGTGCAAGACTAAGGGTATGATTTCCACTTTAGTTGGCTTCTCATACTAATCGCTTTCATTGCCTGGGAGCTACCAGAAGGTGACACTTTCCCGGATATCGAACCCTTCAAACCACTGGCCATGAATTTCTGTATGCTATGGTATTCTAGTGACATGAACAAGCAGTGGGATTTCAATGTCGTCTTCCATGCCTATTACAACCAATTGAATATCACAATCTAGTATACACCGTGTATCACCTCGAACACACTTCATAGGTTTAGACCCTTAAGGAAATTCAGCATGGACCACCACTTCACCTATATTATAGTGCGCATTGATGAGCATAAAAGATAGCTCCAGTCATATTTCAAGTTGATAGAATATGACTTGGGGGATATTACCAAGGAATGGTCAATGGACCTCCTTGTTCCAACGGACCCCACAGAGATGTCCGATGTGGATAGTCCTGAAACTATGTCAGACACACCTGGACCAAGAAGATGAAGAAAGATGATGAAGTACATGATGTCCATAGCACATCAGTGAACACCACTTCAATCTCACATGAGTAGGGAGATGATGGTGGAGAGCTAGGTGACACAGAAGTCGAGTAAAACAAAGGAAAAAATTACTACACCTAGAGAGGAGAAGGATCCATCCAAGAAAAGGAAGGTTACCCCACCAAAGCCTTCGTTCCAAAAGAAAGCTAAAGCAACCAGGACTACATTTAAGACTACCCTCACCCCAGAGGACTTCGAATTCTTAGTCGTTTTGTTGAATGATGCTTCACTGGAGATCGTATAAAAGAAAGAAGTGAAGTAGGAGGAGGTATTCATCTGAATCAAGGGTGAACTTCAAGAGGTGCAGCAGGCACTACAATCCAATCGCGCAGTTTCTATTGCACCCTCGAAAAGTGGAATAGAAGAACCAGGAGATGAGCCAGCCCAATTGCACAAGATCACCGATAAAGTTGAAGCTCACCTTCGACGAGCTCAGGAAGAGAAAGTGAAATCCACCCAAGCTTTGGCGTAGGCATAGGAAGATCTGCTAGAACAACGCAGTAATGTAGAACAAGAAAAACTAGCTCTTCAAGAAAAGTCAGAGGATGAGAAAGCAACGCTACAACAAGACAAGGAATCATTGCTCACAGAGAAACTCGAAGTACATGAATGGGTTCACAGAGCACTTCGCTCTGTGACAGTCATCAAATTCCAGATAGAAGAGCGGGTTCCACAACATGTGGCACAACTGGAAGGAGTGATCCAACAGCTTCAGCAACGCATCGCATACCTGGAAGTTCGCACTGTGTTCGAGACTCCTCAAGAAATAAGAGATCTAAGAGAGGCAACTGCTCGAAGCACAATTGACCGATTAAAATCCTTTGCCTTGGAATACAAGTAGCTAAGCTCCAGAAGCACTTAGACGTATGAAAATGTCACGGAAAATCCAGAGTTACAGGCATTAGAGTTGTAGCTCCAACATGCAAAGAAACAGGCAGACATGTTACAAGCACAACTGAAGGCCTTGTCACCATTTGAGAGAGTGAAGAGGTTTCTAGAGCAACGCATAGCCCAACAGTAGGTACACATGCTTCATAGTAAAGTAATGGAAGTCTCTCAACGAATTCAACCAGTGCAAGAAAATTCATGCCAACTGTTCATCGAAGTTGAAAACCAAGTAGTAGAACTTGAACAGGTTGTGAGTACAACAGAACAATGCCTAGAGGGACCAGTCAGTGATGCACTCATCCAAGAGTTCACTCAAAAAGAGGTCATCAAGAGGTCATCGCACTACAGCAGGTCGAAGCAGCTTGAGCCAAGCTCGAGGTGTTCGAAACAAAATTGCCCATACCAGAGTCACTCGGGACGAGTCACAGGTGAGTGTTGGGGGCCTATTGGACCTTGACCAAGTTTTGAAGTTACTTGTTCATATTTGACCATTTTTGGGACTTTGACAGCCTTTCGAAGATGGAGTGTCAGATGACGAAGAGATCAAGGGATCTCGACCCACTTTCGAGTCCCTTTTTGGGTTTTGGGACAATGTAATTGGAAAGGGATTTCGGCCCGTTGGTTTACCCACATTTAGGCCCAATTTTGTAATGTATAAATAAACATCTAGGCATATAGTATAGGAGGATTGTATCTATGTGATGTAATCTAAGTGCTAATAGTTTATGTAAGTGCTTTGTGCATGACTGTAGAAGGTTTACAGAGCTAAGTGCAAGCTGTTGTAGAAGTTATAGAAGGCTTTGTGATGTAAGCCGAGGAAGAAGGATCTAGTGAGCCACGTAGATCTTTTTTCCTATGCGAGGAAGGGTTTTTGGTGGCTTTGTGCCTGTAACCGATTGGAGATGCTAATAAAGAAGAAGAGTTGGTGGATATAGCCCCAGGGAAGGGGGTGAACCATGTAAATATGTGTGTTATGATTTGTGCTTTGACTTGATGTGTTGTCCCTTCTTTTTCAAAGTTCTTTGATATATTTTGGTGATTCTTAGATATGTGTGAATGCTAGATATGACATGTACAAATATGCTTAGTGTTGATCTACAGGATTTGATCTATTTTTTTGTTGCGACATGCTAAAATACCTTAGATCTAAGTAAACGATATGATGCTCTATGTTTTGTAAGAAATATAATCATAGATCGGTGTCCTAGATAAGGTTGCAGACACCTGAGTCTTGCAACCACCCCTACCTCTACCTCGAGTGAGACTTCATCTGCTTCACAGGAGTTTCCAAAAGGTTCGGTAGTTAGGGTTTTGTTGGTGCATTGTTGTAGCATTGCAACCTGGGTCTACCCATGTGCCAACACCAATAATATACAACTATTATAATCTTATAGGTCGTTTCCCTCTAGGCATGATGTCCTCCACACATTCCTTCGTGAAATTCATCTATGACATTCTTTGTTTTAGGTTCTATTCAACAACATAGCAAGAAACCTAGAGGATATTTCCAGTACATTTGACCTTCAAAAATATAGTATTTAACTGTGTGTATATTGAACATTCTTTCTTTGTATGGAGTCATGTCACTCAGGCACTGAAGGGTGAGGAGGTATGAAACAATATCGTGATACCAATTAGAGGAAGAAAATTTATATTCAATCTGGACTATAGGGGTTTGATCATCAATTTCCTCTATATATGGGATATATCCGTGTGATTCCAAGTGGTTTATCTCGAGTGCCATGAAATTTGATTCTGCTAACAATTTTTCTAGGCCCTGAACTTTGACTAGCTTGGTCAGTTTTACTTCTAGGTTGAACCCCTAAATTTTGGCTAACCATTGACCTCTCTTACCATCACTGTCCGGTTGTACCAAGATATCTTTAACAGCGCTTGTTGGCACATACATGATTATTTTGGAATGTAGTACATAGGTCCTGAAAGCTTTGATAGCTTTCACCATTGTGTAAACTTTTTTTTCCAGTATATCATATCTTAATTCGATGTCCCAAAGAATTTTATTGAAAAAGGATATTGGCTTCTTGAAACCTTCTTCATTATTTTGCAGGAGTACCGCTACGATAGTATGTTCAGATGCGAAAGAAAAGATCGAGAATTCCTTAGTATATTCTGGACTAGATAATACTGGTGCTTCACTTATAGATTTATTAACTCACTTGAATGATGCTTTAGCTTCGGTAGTCCATTTCATTTCACTGTCTTTCTTCAACATATCTATGATTAGTTTGACAATTTCAACAAAGTTAGGGATAAATATTCTCAAAAGCTTTATCTTCCCTAAAAAAGACTGGATTTCTTTCTTATTTCTAGGAATGTTTATTATGTCAATAGCCTCAACTCGCTTGGGGCGAAATTGATTCCATCCTTTGAAACTATATGACCCAGAATTTTTCCTTCTTGCATAGAAAAATGAGACTTCTTAGGGTTTAGAGACAAACCAAATTTTATGCATTTGTCGAAGGTTTGTTTGAGATGAACCAGATGTTCTGCATCAGAATTTGAGAAGACCGTTAGATCATCTAAGTAAATAACAACAAATTTATTGCTCTCACAAATGAAATCTATATCCATTTCTCTTTGTAAAGTAGCCCCTGCGTTCATCAAACCAAATGGCATTTTATCGTACATGAAATTTCCCAATGGCGTGGTGAAAGCAATTTTTTCTTTATCATCTTCGTGGACAGAAATTTGGTTGTATCTAGAGAAACCATCGATAATAGACATTATGTTATCTCCAACTACTTTTTCCAAGACATGATCCATTTTTGGCAGTGGGTAGTTGTCTTTGAGGGATGACCAGTTTAAATTCCTGAAATCTACACAAAGCCTTATTTCTCCACTTTTATTCCTGACAGATACCATTTTTTCTACCCATTTGGAATATCTAAGTGGAACGATAATCTTTGTGTCGAGAAGTTTCTTGGATTCCATTTCTATTAATGGAAAGATGATAGAATTTATATGTCTTATCTTCTACCTGAAAGGTTTGATACCGTGCTTCAAAGGAATCTTATGTTCAATTAAAGAGGTATCATAAGTTCTTAGATCGTCACAGGACCATGCAAAGACATCTTTATAATTTTTAGCAGTTCAACGTACTTATTTTTTACTTATGTTGGAAGGTATTTAGATATCTTGACGAGTTTAGGATCCTCTTTAGTTCCTATATTACAGTCTTCAACCTTTTAGGGATGAGGTCATAAGGTAGATTTAAAGGGTATATCATCTTGGTAAAACAATTTCTCTAATGGTGTCAAACCTCTGGGGTTATCATTATTAATAAGCACAAGCATTTGGTGATTGGCGATCTTATCCTGGAACTTTTCATGATCTTCATCTATCTACATGATCCAGATAGGATCGTTCTGATTTTCTTGATCTATATGAGTCTCAGAGAACTTGTCAAACATTTCTAGTAAACAGTTTAATCTTATCGTCATCTTCAAAGACTTGCCAGTGTTGCACATTATTTGTAATCGAAGGTCTGTGTCTCATTTTGATATGATACTTTAGCTTTAGGAAAGTAGGTGGTACAAATGTCGTAGTTGTTTTGGCTAAAGAGTTTGCCTGCTCATTTTCCATTATGGGAATGTAGTGAATGTTAAATGATGAGAAGAAATTATTTATCAAATCTCAGGTGCAATTTCGGTATGACCTTAGCCTTGGATTTTTAGCTTGATATTGTTTCTTTATTTGTTTCAAGATAATCTCTGCATCACCATAAACAATTAGATGTTCAATTTTTAGCTTCCTGGAAGCCTCTAATCCTAAGACTAGAGCTTCATACTCACAGACATTATTTGTATAATCAATTTCCCACTGTAATCTGTATGAAAAGGGGATGATGTACTCATCTCTAGGTGCAACAAATAACACTCCATCCCCTACCCCTTCGCATGATGAAGCGCCATCAAAAAACATTTTTCATACTCCTTCTCTACTATTTACATTTTTCTTTGTTTTTTCTATTTTTTTATTTTCTTCTTCTGTACATTCTTGAAAATCATCATCTATTGATAAAATACAATTTCCTAAATATTGATCGGCAACACAGATTGGGTAGTTGTTTGGGTTTTTGGGGTCACTTATAGTATATGTCAGTCTAGTATCTCTATACAGTCGAGCAAATTGTCCACCAAAAATCAGGATTGTAGCGTAAGTCATGTCCAGTTGAAGTGATCCTCCTAATTCCGTGCCCCAACACTTGGATAGAATCATGTCGTACTTGGCAGGGACATCAGCAATGACTACATCCATAAGGATACATTTTATAGGAATTTGTGCAAGATTCACTACCAAATATTTGATCATGCCAAGACACTTAACCTTTCTGGACTCAAATGAGTATAAGTATTAATAAGGTCTAGTGATTTCTTCAAGGCCCAATTTTTCCATGATAACTTTAGGCATTAAATTGTGAGAGGCCCCAGAATCTAACATGCAATTGTGAATTAAGTGGCCATGCACAGTTAATGTAATATAAAACAGAGAAACAAAATCCTTAGTATTTTCGATGTGAGGACCAAACATAATCGTAGGTATTTCATCTTGTAGATTGATCACATTTGCATGACACTTAGCATCAGAAAAATTTATCATCTTAGCAATCTATTTTTTACAAATTGGATTCTTGGCAAGCTCAACTAGGGGCATGGGGATTTTAATTTTATTTAGTTCATTTTCTAAACTGAAACCTCTGGTTGTTTTTTCAATTTCGTTGGTTGGAGTTTGTGCTTCAATATTCTTTGTTTTCCTAGTTTGTGTTTCTCTTGTTTCAACTATTTTGGTTCGGCCAACTTGTGTTTCAACTAGTGGTTTAGTAATAACTGACTCATTCACGTTATTTCCTGATAAAATATTTTTTAGTGGGACACTTGTAGGATTTGTTTCTCTTGGCCTTAAATTGTACTTCTGTTGAAGTTCGACCATTATGGAGTCAGCGATTCCTTGATATGTAGACTATCCCAGATTATTTATACTTTCCCCATTATTAAACAAGGGTTGTAGGTCTAGATATCTTTCATAATCCTATCTAGTTAAATGAGGCTCCTTGTCCTCATCACTAAGGTTGCTTAGATCCTCTTCTAACCCCTCATAATTTTTCATATCATCCCTTTGCATAAAATTTTCCGTTTTAAACAGAGCTGGGATTTTTTTATCTTCATTTTTTACTTGTCTTTGTTATGTTTGAGGGTTCAGGATTCTCCTGAACTGATTTCTAGCGAATGGATCAAGTTTGTCTTGGTCTAGTTCCATTCTAGATATTTTGTTTGAAAAATCTTTGATTAGCTTAGCCATCTCATCCATTTTTTCTTCAGCAGACTTCCCAGATCCAGAGGGTCCTTCTTGCTCCCTGAAACGTTTAGGTTCTTTGGTTCATGTCTCAACCTTGGATTTTAATTTACTAGATGCCATCATATTTGACTAGAAATATATGGCATCATCTTGCATTCCTACCAGAGTGGTAGACCTTCTTTCTCTTAAGAGTATGACAAAGTTGGGTTCGAAAGCCCCTGTGAAGGTTACCTTTTTCGTTGGTTGAGAGGGTTTAAATTTGGTTGGGATCTTATGATATGGTTTGGTGAACATCTGAGTAAATTTGAGAACTGACTCATAGTTCCTTTTTCTTAGGGCCCTGAATTTAGTCAAATAATACAGATGGTCTTTATTCTTTTCCCTGTGTCTTAAAAATGTGTTTTCTAGATCATCATATGACCGTAGGGATCGTACCGGAAGTCCTCGAAACCAGATTCTTACTTTTCCTTCAAAAACTTTCACCAAAACCCTTGAGTAAACATCTTCATGCCTAATGCTAAGGATATCAGCGAACTGATCGAAAAAGGTTATGTGCTATGTGGCTATTAAATCTCCTTCTCCTGTAAATTTTGGTAAGTTCTTCATATAATTTTCAGGTAAATCATGTAGGATGATAGGGAGGACCAAGGGAGTATATCTGGTTGCTACCTTGGAAAAAATTATAGGGGGTGGGGGTTGTCCTTGACCTTGTCCACCTGCTCCTCCGCCTCCAGAACCACCTCCTCCAATAGCAACCATTAGGAGTCTGGGGGATGGACTTTGGGAAAAAATATGGGTTTCAAAAACTTCGAGGGACCGAAGTGATGACCTTCCAACTTCTTCGGGATGAGGTGAAGGAAAATCCAGAAAAAGGTCGTTAGGAGATGAAAAGTCTAGAAGAGGAGGAAAATGGAAACATGGATTGGTTTCCTTGGACTTACAAGACATATAAATAGGTGAATCGATAGGATACAAATTAGAGTATAAAATATGTTCTTCATGGTTTTAGAGAACTGGAACTTTTACTTCAGGCAAGGATGAGGTAGACAGAAAATTAACGACAGTGGGTATAGAGAGGGATATTTTTTTCTGACCTTTAGGAGTACCAGTCGAGTCAATATCAGCATTTACTTTGGGTGCAATTTCCTCTGGGCTCTCAAACCTAACCTCTGGTTTACCAGTTGATGTCTCCACAAAGGGTGCTTGTTTAAAATTATGTCTAAGGGTTAATTCCTCAACTGGAATATTAGTATTGACTTGTGCAACTTTAGGTTGGTATATTTTACCTGTCGATGTGGTAGTTGATTTGAGGTATCCCTTTGGTTTCAACAACCTTTCGGGATCTGATACAGGTATAGACTGCTTATCGTTTGGGTTCTTTCTGGTATTCTTTCGACCAAATGCCATTTTATCTGTGGTGGAGACACCAAGTGAAAGATAAAAATAGCCTTACTTTTTATGCAATCTTTGTTCACTATCAAAGATAGAATCTTACCTTGTCGTTTTCCCAGGGAAAAATAACTTCGTTTATCCGTCCCCGCCAACAACGCCAAAAATATGTGGTTCCTGATATTAAACTTAAGGCTCAAAGAGTAATGTCAGGCATCAAGAAAGTTTGTGAGAGTTTTTTTTTAAAGTTCGTTTTCTACCTTAGTTATATGAGAAAAAATCCTTAAATGAAATTAACAATATGACAACACAGAGGCCGTATTTCGTGCATGAGTCACAATTGTAATATCAAATGGTATGAGGGAAAAATACAAAACTGTTAAACAAAGAAAGGCATCAATTACTGAAGAGTCTCACCTTGTTGTAGTGGAAGAAAATAGATAGTGTAACCTTGAATAAAGTATAATATACAGTAATCCACACATCTCGCAAGTCTTTATTTACTTACAGTAAATGCAGAGGAAAAATTGTTTTTTTAACATATTACTGATGTAATACGATTACAATAGTTGTTATACTAAATTGAAATAAAATATTTATCAAGGAATGTATAAATAAATGTAGAGATATGGAAAAACAAAAGAAACACATAACCCAAACTAAACAAAATTTGGAATCTTTGTCTGCACTTGTATTAATACTCAATAAGGAGAGTTTTCTCTATTACAATCGGTAAGAAGAAACCTTGAATAGATCTTCAATCTATGTATTTATACAAAACTGCCACAACTCAAAATGGTTGTACTTCTCAAATTTTAAAATAACAAATATTTGAAATAAGAAAATAGAACATAGAGAATGTCGAGCTTCATTGGCAATCTCTTTGTCTGTTGGCCTAAACGCTTATGTTTTCTGATCTTCTTGATACTTTAGCACAACTTCATGGTCATCATAGCTTTGTTTCCATTTGTCCCTTCATCTATATCCAATAATGCAATGGCACTTTCTTACTTGGTTCTGGATGTTATTTCTTTCCCATATTCAATACATTTGATGCATTTACTCAATAATGGCACCACTAACCTTGAAGGATCAGTTTCTTCCTTTAACTTGAAAGTGTATAAGTTCCTCTCTACTTGAGGCTAATTTTCTTGTATCCTTTTCTCTCCTTGAGATGTAACCTGCAACTATAAGCTTGGGTTTACTATCCATTTATTTATTTGAAGGAGATCAATCTGGTTCATTTTATGGATGGTCGTTAGAGCTTCTTCTTTGCTTGTTATGGAATTATACTGGTTCTTTTCTATATCAATTTGACCCAGGGGCTTCAAAGATACCATTTCCTTCAAATAAATTAGTTCTTTTTCTAGTGAAGACAATGCTTCTAGACAAGCTTCATTTACCTGTTTGGCAAGTCTTCTTATTTTTGCTAGATTTGTTTCCCAGGCCTTTAAAGCCATATCACCTTTTATTTGTTCTGAAAGAGAAAGTCGATGAACATCTAGGACATCATCCTTTTCTAACAATAAGATGGCCTCTTGAAACTTAACTCGAGATGAGCGAGCTTCTCTTTCTTTAATATAGATATCATTTAGAGCAAGGTCTACTGCTTGGTAGAATTTCTTGATGGCATCGACCTTCATGAAGAGATCTTGTTGGGCTATTTCTAGTTTTTCATTTACCTCCAGTGATTGAGTCTGAAAAGATGATATCTCTACTGATGTACCTTCATTCAAGTCTAACCTGGCTTGCAACTTATTTATTAACTCTTCTTGTTGCATGATCAATCCTCTGTTGTCATGTGAATTCTGATGGAACTCTTCAAGGTTAGCTTGCAACCGTTGAATTTGATGCATGTCATAATCTCTGATATGTTCAAAATCTTGGTTCATATTATTCTTCACATTATGTTCCATGGTCATTATTTGATCTTGTAACTATCCTACCAATAGGTCTCTTTTTTTTAGTTTCTCGGCCAAATGTTTTACAGACCATTGATTAGCAGTGGAAAAAGCACTCAATGAACCTGCAATTTCCTTTGTGAATTTTGTATCATCTCGGTTATGTCCATTATACTCCATTATTTTCCTTTTGTCTATCACTCCATCTTTCTAATGTGTTTCACTTTTAATGATGGCCCTCCATTTCTTGTTGAAGAATAAGTCTGAAGGAGGCATCTCTTCGGGTAAAATTGGGGTGAGATCACCTATAAAAATGACTTCAGAACTAGGATTTATGAAACTAGATTGTAAAGTTGTTAATGAAGTAATAGGAGAATCGATCTCCTTAGACAATTGTTTCTCAATAGTATTGGCACCAGATGTGGATGATGTAGAAGGAGACGTACCCTGCACTTTATTTAGGAAAGGTTTGAGTTGAGCCTTTGCTTGAGTGCCTAATGGACTTATAATGAAGTTTCCACTTCCTACATTAAAACCTTGATGCTCTTTGGGTTTTCCTCAGTATCCTATTTTCTAGAGCTCCCTATTTAAAAACTTGGAGGTACAGTTTCTTGTGTAGGTGAAGTGGCTATCGATTCTCCCTGTAGTACTTTCGGAAAGTTGTTTCGTCTGTCTTTTAAAAAATGAAGAAACTGGTTTGTTGATCTAGGGAAATTTTTTATACTTTGTTCAGTACTTCCTCATAAGACCTGACTCCCCTGAATATTTCATCCTATGGGGAGTTTTCATGCACATATCTCTTCAGGTTGTATTGGTCCAGGTGGTTTTCCATTATTTTGTGGGGGTCATGCCTTTTAAATTCAATGTCAAACAACTTGACATCCTCCAGAGCCATAGCCTCCACTTTGGAGTGACCAAAGTCTAATAATGAAAACATACCAACTTGGAGAGGGAAGGTAGACCATACTTTTTTCTGGGCTACTTTCAGCTCCTTGATGATACCCCCTATCACTGTTTGATAAGACACTTCTCTTCATACTATCTAGTCTGGTAAAAACCTTGGGAGAGCATGGGGGGGAACTAAGCATACTAAAACTCTGATGTAAGAGAAGTTTTCTTCTATGAACCAATCTGTTATTTTGCCTAGATTTCCCATGATTCTATTTGAAATTCGAGGGGTTGGGAAACCTTATAAATCTATATGAACGGGCACCAATACATGATGGAATATTTCATAGAATAAATCTTTGGCCTTGTCTTCCCACATCTTGGAGTGATATAAGTGAATAGGTTCAGCATTGGTCGGGGTCTAGCTCCAGTTCATCAGTGGAAAAGGGGTTATGAAGAAAATTGCATCCATGATATTGTTATCCACATTTTTGGTTATCGAGATGATATTATGTTCATGTCATGATAATAGAAGATCAAACTCTTCATTAGGAACTTTTTCCTGAAGAAAGTTACACTTGTCATTTTCTCAAAATCATATTTTGAAAATAGTTTGCAGCCTGCATATTTACTCTCCTGCGAGAATCCTTCATTCCCGCAGACTGCATTCAGCTTGACTGCGAACCTCTCGCAATGTGTCAATGGTTAGGGTGCGAACATGTTTCTAAAAGAGGAAAATGAATAAGTTCTCGATTCTTCTAGAAGGAATATTCTAGAAGGGTGAGTTGGAGTTCGAATGGTTGGCAAAATACTGGCTTTCCAGATATCTTGGGATCATTCCCTATCCAAGTAACTAAATTATCTTCTCCTATATATTGAGGATATTACTCATGGAAATGGTTAGAGGAAGAAGAAGCAAGCTAGAAAGAGATTGATTAGAGAACTTGTGCAAGACTGTATGGAGGATTGAAGCTACAGCAGCAAGAGACAACAAGCAAGGTCATCATATGTGGTTGAACTTCTTCATGCATGAGCAAGTGTGTGTGTCAAAGCTAGGAGACATCGAAAGGAGATCTACGACATCAAGGCTTAGGTTGTATATTTATCTTTCAGTTAATGCAATATATGAATATGTCCCTTTCCCATAATGATGATGTCATCTTATTACATGATTCCTTGATCACATGCATAGACTAGGTATTGAATATTTTAATCTGCATTTGCTGTGATTGGTTTGTGTTGTTGTGATTGGAACGACACAAGAGCATCGGAGCAAGGCTTGGAACAACAGAGATATAAGGAGAGCGTTCATAAGGTATGTCCACCATCCATTTCTCTTAGTTCATTCAATAACTAGATCTAGAGAAAGAGTAGTATTCTGTCACGTTTTGTTCCAGATCCAGGTGGATCTGGGGAGATTGGTCTGTGTCCGCACTCACGAATTTATCCTTAAACAAAATTGGCGACTCCACTGGGGAATTTATCCCGTTGTCTTTTTGGTTTCTTGCACTTTCTGTGGCCATTTTCTCTTGTTGCCTTTTTCTCTTGATTTGTAAATCTCTGAGTCCTCAGGATACCCTGAGTGACCTTCTGGGTTAGAGAGTCAGTTTACTTTTTGCTTGATTTTTCAAATTTTTCTTTAGTTACAGGGTTTCTCGCACTGTGCTCATTAGCAGCCTGCGAGAACTTTGATAGTTCACATGCTGCTTATATCTTCCAGTTCGAACTATTCGCAGTCTGCATTCAAGTAACCTGCGAGAATTTTACATTCTCGCACTGTGTCCAAGGCTTGCCTGCGGGCAGATTTTGAAAATTTTTGAAATCAAGTTTTTAACTTTTGCAATAGCTCAGGAAGGTTGATTTAAGTCTTTTTGACACTTCATCTCACCGGTTTACATATCTTTTGCTTCATTTGCTTGCTGGATCTGATCTAGGTGTTTTAAGCTTGTTCTTGCTCTGGTCACTTGACTTTCATCCTTTTTCCCTTATTGACATTTTTCTTCTCTCTGATTACTGGAGTTGAATGTGTCGTGTTGGTTAAAGATCAGTGATTGATTGGAAGTTAAAAGTTTGGTGTTTCTTAGTCCATTGTTGTTTCAAAAGGACAATTTTCATTTGTATTAAGAAACTCCTTGGTTTGCTTTGTGTTCTTATTATCATTGAAAGTTTTGGTTGGGTTGTCATTGATTGTTTGGTATTGATGATTTGATTTTCTTTTCTCTGTCATCAGAGTTCTTCTTGGAAAGTGAACCATTTGTTTTCTTTCAATTTTTGTTTTTGCTTTTGTTGCAAACATTGAAAATCAAAATTGTACAATTTTAGAGCTTTGAAGTTTTGAAAAAGACATTTAGAAATGATTCATTGATGCATGATTATTTGTATTGGTCTTTAAAAGGAAATTGAGAATTACATTTGCATTGAAGTAACTTGGTTTGGTTCAGAAATTGTTTTCTCTCTCCCATAATTAGGATTCATTGAATGAAACGATTATATTTCTTCATATCCTTGCATTATTTGGGTCAGAGTCACACATCATGAGTTTCACTTCCGCTACCTGTGAATAAACAACAGCCATTAAAAACATTGCGTAATATTAAAATTGATCTAGTAACTCTTTTCTAGGGCTCTTTTACACCAACATATAGCTAGGCTAATGCTTTGGAGTAGGAAGAGAGATACACTCTCTGAAGCTCAAAAACACACAATAATATCTTGAGAATAGGGAGTGTAAAATTCCATTGGCCGCATATTGTCCTGGGAAGCCCTTCTAACACAAGGGTCAAGCATTAGGTCGCATTGGTGTTGGTAGAGATACTAACCTGCTCTGTTGACATCAGTGTAGAGATTGCACGTATTACGGGGGTCACTCCGAGGTATACCCACAATTATGAGTGGAAGCCCTTGAGTTGATTTCGGGCTCGATCCCCTGCCCTTGCGTGTGGATCGAACTGACGACTGTTTCCCCAGGAAGTACTATTGTCTATGGTAACCTTAGTGGCCTTTCTCTCTAGATACTTACCCAAGGTGACTGTGAAGGGGAAATTCTTCACGGTACCTGGAATCGACGTTGACCAAACTCACTCGGGCTCCTTGGAGGGTATACCCACGATTATGTGTGGGAGCTTGCACCAGGGCGTAAGTCTATTAAGAAGATCGTCAACGTAACTTTTCCACCTTAGCCCCGCTCCTTCTCGTCTCGTTGTTGTGACGTTGGATTTCATCACCAACTAGTGGCTTCAGAATTAGAAGGTATTGTTTGCTTGGTGATTGCTTCTAGATTTTGTTTGCTAGGGTGTGCAGTTTGTTTCTCATAGTTGACCATAGGATTTTCGTTGGGTATTTTGTTACTTGTTTACAATTGCTCCCCCGCGACGTTCGCGTAGGATGCAAGGTTTATCTCCGTAGCATCCGAAAACTTCACAACCTTTGCACACAACAACACCTCAGGATACCCCTGAGGATTCTCCTCATTCGGTTGAAATCCCTCTGGTCACTCTACCACCGATAGACGTAAGTGACATCCCAGAAGTTGTCACACCACCTCCACAAGTCGCAACCACTGATCCTCTTGCAGAATATCGAATTCATAATACTATAGAGGACTATCGTATTCGTCGTGGTGAACGACCTACAGGACGATTTCATCTTTCTGGTGAATATCTTCCACCTTCTGAATCAATCGCTGGGCCTTCTCACGGTGTGGTAGGCCGAGGTCCTTTTTGGTCAGGTGATTTCCGACGAGTCTTATTTGGTACTGAGTCTCCTGAACCAGAAACTACACCAGCAACTACCACTTACCATTTCATTCTTCCTCCCGAGATGGCCCATCTTGCAATTACTTCAAGTGTCCAAACCGAGATTCCGGCAACAACTCTTGCCCCTATAAACACCCAGCAACAACCTGAGGTCAATCCTAATTTACCCCCTGGTTACCATGCTTTGA
>ML787600.1:150263-217155 GCA_009831015.1 Picea engelmannii | reverse complement strand
AGTGGAGAAGGAGGAGACGTCTCATTAAACTTGAGCTTCCTGATCAGTTACTGGCTGAGTGGTTTACAAAATATTTTGTGAACAAAATTGGTAAAGATATTGCTATGGGCGGTGTTGTCACTGAAGAGCAAGCTATCAGTCGTTCTCAATATATAGATCTCATTTATTCGCAAACGGGCACTTTGTATGACTTACTACCTGATTTACCTCGTCCTGGTACTTCCAGCGCTTCTACTGCTCCAGTTGCTTCACATGCAGCTGATGGGGTGATTGGGACTACTAATGCCCATTCACATTCCGTGTCAACTACAACCCAAAAATCCAATTCTTCTAATGTTCAAAATGCTCCATCTCCTGCTCCTCATGTCGGTAAAACCTCTGAAGTGAACGCTGTTCAAACTACACCGACCGATAAGAATAACAAAAATAGGAAGGGGAGAGGCAAGAATAAGGAGGGTAAAAACACTAATCCAACCGAGCAAACCAAACCTCCCACTGTTGATGACCGGGATAAGCGCAAACCACGCTATCCATGCCTTATGTGTAGTGACGGTCACTACACGAAGGATTGTCCGAGACGTGTCGAAGTTCATAAGTTCCTTCAATCAACACCGAAACCTTCTACTCCAGTTGTCTTATCTCAACCTTTCTCCTCTCAACAACAAGCTTCGTTGGTCATTCATGATCAACCCTCTACATCTACACAATCCTACATTTTAATGTGTACTGGTGATTCCAAGAAAGACAACATTACACTTACTACTCGAGCTAAAGACTATACTTCTTCTAAGGAGAAGGTTGACGATACACTTCCTGATCTGGTACCAACCTCTCCACCGAATCCACCTACAACTGGTCCTCTTCATCTCGAAAGAACGAACCTTGATACAGTTATACGACCGCCCCCTAAAGGTGTCGTTAAGAAATCGGCATTCAATCCTCATGCACGTGCGGCTCAGAACTACAACATTGTAGAAGATCTGGCCCAGGCACCTTCAGCGATGTCTGCCCTTGAAGTCCTTCAGTCCTGTCCTGCACAGCGAAGGGCCCTGTTGAAAGACATAGGTGGAATCGATCCTACAGATGAGAATTTAATAGTCTTTGACTTGACAGAACATATTCCTAGGTTACCCGCACAGCTTGCGTTTCAAATACAAGTTGTTGTTGCCGACAAGAGCATTTGTCGGACAGTTGTTGATGAGGGTGCCTCTACCTGTGTAATGTCTTTTTCTTGTTGGAAATACATTGGTTCTCCACCGTTAACCGAGTCACAAAACACATTGCGAGCCTTCAATGGCTCTGGTTTCAAACCATACGGTGTTCTGCCGTTGTTGCCTGTCACTCTTGAAGGTAAGACCGTCCAAGTGGAAGTAGAAGTTTTCGATACTCCTCTAGATTATAATCTCCTGCTTGGACGCAGTTGGGTTTATTCTATGCGTGCCGTCGTGTCAACCCTTTTTCGTGCCCTACGATTTCCTCACCAGGGTAAAGTGGTCACAGTTGATCAACTTTCTTTTTTCAATACCGATACTCGTACGGGCAATGTGTCGTTCATAGCAAACACCCCTACGGGTTATGAGAATGTTGGCGTCAGTCTTTTGAAAGATTCGTCATTGATGGGTACTTTTCCCATACCACCGCCACCCAATATTCCAAACTCGTCAGTTGCATCTATTAACATGATCTCTATTGTGCCTCGTGAACTTCCAGTGTCTGTCAACCCTTGGATAGTCCCTGATCCTGGAGACCATGTTCGTTTCGGCAACGTTATGCCATTAAGTCTGATTGAGTCTGATTACCACGCTATTCAATCGGTAACCCCTACTACTTCTTCTTGTGATGAGTTGTTTCCTGATCCTTTTCGTGTTGTTTTTCCAACTGAGGAGATGATCATGTCCATCTTGGATGACACCCCTTGGGACGATGGGCATCATCGTTCCATCCTGTTTCTGGAACAACAGACTCTTGAGAATTACCAATGGATTTCGACTCCGTCGACCATTATTGTCGTTACGACCGTTCCTGGATCTATACGAGATGTGTTTGCAGAAGGGAACCTTAGTAACATTTCGCCCATGATACCCATAGATATTTCAGTGAAACCTGGGATAGTCGAGAACGTTCATATTGGAGCTTCATGTTCTCCCGAAGAAATTGTCACTTACACTTCCTTGTTTAAACAATTTCATGATATATTTGCATGGAGTTATGAAGAAATGTTGGGTATTGACCTGTCTATTGTGGTGCATGAAATTAAGACATACCCCGGAGCCAAACCAGTCCGGCAGCGCCTCCGTCCTGTCCATCCACGTAAAGCCGCAACCATTAAACTTGAGGTCAAAAAACTTCTAAAAGCCGGTTTTATTTATCCTGTGGCTTTGACAGAATGGGTTTCAAACCCAATACCGATCGATAAAAAGGGTGTTAGTATTTGCGTTTGTGTTGATTATCGGGATATCAACAAAGCTTGTCCTAAGGACAATTTTCCAACCCCTTTCGTCGACCAAATCGTCGACGACTGTGCCGATAGTGAAATCTTTTCCCTCATGGATGGATTTTCCGGCTATAATCAGATCAATATCGCTCCTGAGGACCAACACAAAACTGCTTTTATTTGTCCTTGGGGTACTTTTGCCTACCGTAAAATTCCTTTCGGTCTAAAGAACGCAGGTGCTACGTTCCAACATGCTATGTCTTACGCATTTCACGATATCAAGCATATTGTCCAACCTTATTTGGACGATTTGCCGGCTCATTCTATACGTCGAGTTGATCACCCTATGCATCTACGAGCTATCTTTGATCGTTATATGGTATGAGTCTCGTTCGCTCAGATATTTTGTGTAGCTCTGAATATGCTATATCCCTGAGTTTAGCTTCATGAGTGTCGTTCACTTCATCATCAGAATCTTCCGGGCAATTTATAAGCTCATGTTCCAGAATCTCGAACACCTTTGTCCAAGATTTCACAGTGTCTATGGCTCGTCGTGAGGTATATGACAGAACATCTGCATTCAGATTTTCACCTTCCCCAACTTCTTTAATCTTCTTCTGTGGTGCCATTATATTGATAAAATTGGAACAAGATTACCTATTGTAGAGGAATGCGTGAGCTTCTTAGTTGGAAAACTTACTATTCTGTGAATATGAAAAATAGAATTCAAAATCAAGCATTCTTATTCACCTCGGGTGCATTGATTTGAGTATACCTTTACTGATGTAAAATGTATTAACCTTAATGAGAAAGTATACCTAGCGATCCAAAATCCATGCTAAAAATAATTACCGTTGATTTGTGATAAATGCCATTAATATTCAGTGGTTAATGTTTGAGAGTTTTGGATGAAACAGATTTGAAATTTCTCGAATCACGAATCCATGAAAGGTTAATTATGAGATAATCCCTCTTAAAACATTAATTAATCACATTTAACTTCAATTTCTTTGGGTATTTAGACTTGGAGGTTTTTAAATGTAGCTTGAAAAGAAATCCCCGAAACCCGAAACTGCGAAATGATTAATTATCCAATAATCTCTTTTAAGTTTTAATTAATCACATTTAACTTCAAGTGTTTCGAAAGTTCAGACTTAATTATGAAGTTGTTAATAATCCTTTGACCAAGATTAACTTAATTAATTAATATTTAATATTTCTTCATTTTATTTCTTCGTGGGTTTGTGAGTTATCTCTTTGTTATATTTCCGAAAGTCCATCCCCTGTATTGATGTGTCGAAGATGGCGTCATTCTAGATGACATGTCGAGACTAGGGGGTTCCACGTGTTACTTAGAATAGTATGAATATTTAGATGAAAAAGTCGGAAATGGATGCCACGTGTCAACCCAAGGAAGACTCAAAAGATACACATGTATTATGACTCATGTCCTTTAAAGGTTTATGAAAAAAGTGACAATGGACACTTTCGGGTTTCGGGACTTTAATCGTGAAGACCTATTGAAACACCCGAAATGCGAAGCTTCGAAGCAACCTTTATTGATTTGAATCTTTAACAATCAGGTGGCTCCAAAACTCTGTGAAAAATAGGATCTTTCGATCAAACGAGGAAACTTCATCAAAGGCGGATATCATGTGAGCCTTATTACTAATTAACCAGAAATAAATTTGATTTGAATTTCAAAAGTTAATTTCTTGAGTTACCACTTTGGGAAATATTATATTTTCATGAAGTGGAGAATGAAAAGCTCAAATTTTAGGATTATATATGGTCCAACACTTCCATTGTTTAAACAAATCCAATTCTCTTAATTTGTAATTTATCCTAGAGAATATTTGGAACTCCTATTTTATTCGCAATACATTGTTTTCTGATAGTTCAGAATTTTTTCGATACATTATTATCCATCTTGTTTGATTCGTGTGATGAAAAAAAAAAAATATTTTAGTCCTTTTATTTGAAATAATTTTTGAAAACAAAAAAAAAAAATCTTTGCATTACATTTTTCGAATTAATTGTTTAAGATTATTTAGTTTCATTAGTGGAAGTAAAAATTTGCATTGTCAAAAAACATTGTAAGGAAAGAGTCTTCATTTTTTAATGGAATTTCATTTGCATTGGTGCATGTTTTTGTATTGAAAAAGAAAAGATATATTCCCTTCCCTTAAGTATTTTTTCATTGAAAAGAAACTTTGCATTTTCACATATAAATTTCTTTTGGGATTGGTTTTGAGTCAAAAAACCATCAAGTCATTCATTTTGTTCCCTTCGAGTAAATAACAACCAATTAAAATCAAGTGCATTAAAATAAATTAGAATATTTTTGTTTGATACAAAACCAATAATATCTTAGGATTTAGGGCCTTGGAATAGGATTGGACAATTAACTCTCCAAGGCCACCAAAACAACACTAGGACAATTAATGAGTGAAAATCCATTAGCAACAAAACTGGTTTTGGGAAATCTCACCTCACATGCAAGTTAAGCACTAGCTAAACCTAGGTAAGTGGTTGAGATATCCCCTCTCAATTTTCTTGGTGGGACTGCTTCAGGTATTAGGGTTTTTCGATATGTAGATGTCCCTAGAGTAACTGCAATTTTCTTGAAATTTTGGGTGCCAGGACTTGACCTGGTATTCCCTGCCCACACGATAGTCTTGATTGACAATTGTCTTGCCCGGTCATATTTTTTTGAAGTGGTAACCTTACTGGCATGTCTTAGGTATAGCTACACATGTGATTGTAAGGGGGAATCATTGTGGTAGATGAGGCATACGTTAAATCTCCACTTCAACAAACCAGCGAGGGTATTTTCCTACGAGATCTTATTTGCACCTTGGGGAGATGTTGTGAGATGATTATCGTAACTGTTTCTCATATCTTCGTTGAAGGATTGACATATTGTCTTTGTAAGACCCTTTAATGCATTGGTTTTCTTTCTTCATAACTTATATTTTATTAGGTGTGTTTCTCTATGTATTGGTTTCGTAGTTGGCCATAGGATTGTTTTTTTAATCAATTAAGTTTTTGTGTTATCCATTGTGGCTAGATTACCAGTAACACCCATGTTTCCCCCAACTTGTAATTGATCATAAAATAGGATTTACCATATTAAGGCATGTGGACAGTGTAAATGTATTATTGTTTGATTTTCCAATAAATTACTTTGGGGGTGAAGCCTTGAAAGTATTGGCCATGATATCACTAGAGGAAATAATGTGAAAACTATAAGGGAGGGTCATTATATAAAATAACCCCAAATTCCCTTGATGAGGATAAAAAACTCCTTCGAATCCCAAGGAGAGAAATCAGTTAATGAAGAAAGGACCAGTGGTTGAATTATAAACCACCCCCATGAATGGAAGCATGGCCAAAACTGCAGAATGTCATCCTGAAGTACCATTGGGTATGACAGGCCAAGCTGACCAGAGTTCCCTTCTAAAAGAAGGAACAGGATGGGTCAAGAACCATCCTGGAAGAAAGATATACAAATGGATAAGGAGAATTTGCAGATCTCTCCAACCAATAATGAGGAGAAGGTCGCGAGATTGATGTTGAGTGAGCATCTGATAAACCTCATCGAGGCCATAACATAGAAGAAAATATCTGAAAGTTTACCGCGAACAGAACCTGAGAAGAAGCTGAAACAGAGCAAGAGTCCTTGAGAACTGCAAGAATTCCCTGGTGATATCATGGCTTGGAACGGGGGTGGCCAGAGTGCTAAGAATGAATACCTCTGAGCCTATGGTTGAGTGGAAGAATGAACACCCACAGTCAGTTGGTTGGCTACCACATGTAATAGATAAGTAATTGCATATCTTGTGTATTTAAGTGGTACTGTGAATTAAAGTTGGATATCCTATGAATGTTGCAGGGATAGATATGTTTGCTTAATGATTTATGCTGCATCTCGTTTTGGTGTCTGCTTGATTGTATAATTACACAAGTAGGAAATTATATGGATGGGATATTTTTTATACTTGTAAATGATTGAGTCCTATGGGGGCTTAAGCTAGAGCCACAGACTGTGAGTTCGTTGACCTCGGGCCTCGTTTCATGTACGCATGTCGACCCTCCTAGTTGTTCTAAGTCCCTTGGAGGATGGAGTTTGTTAAATCTTAGGAGAGATAGTGAATGTATGCACAGTCTCTCTGCGAGGAAAATAGAGATCGAGAACCACTTAAGTTCTAGAGTTGAGGAATGAATGTAAGGGGTGCGCAGAAGGATTCTTCCAAGTGTTACGTTCTAGAGAAAGAGCGCAAATCTATTAAGCCTTTCAGAGCTAACAAAGCTTAGGAAAAGTAGTAATATTGAAGTATCGAAAGGGAAGGCTCCTTTGTTCGGATGATGAACGAACGAGAAACTATTCAGAAAGAGCCAACATTCGTTGTGACCATTGGATATGGAAAGGAGTGCGGGAGTTAAACCCCTTGAGTCCTCCAGACTTTGCAATTTTTGTGAAATGTGAGTTCGTCGTAAGGGAAGTAAAAATCCTCGAACGCCCGAAGTCTCGAAGTTAATCTGGACTGTGGCTCTCTGATTCGTCAGGATCCATCTCGACCATATGATCTATGAGATTCAAAGTTTGTTCTTGAGGATATTCGCATGTTCGAGTGACCAAAAACCCAAAGGCAAAGTTACAAAGCACTTATGAGACACTCACAAAGTTACCAAACATTCTGCAACTCAGTAAGGAGTTCTTGAGTGAAATTTTCCAAGAGGGCATAGACATCCCTTTGAGGAATAGAAGGGATAGAGACCTTCGATGTCTGAGTAGTTGAAGCTCAGAAGAGATAGTGCTAAAAGGGAACAAGAGTAGGACTTATTCCAAGTCCTGAGGTTCAGAAGATATAAGAACTTTTAAGAAGTGAAGAAGAGTTCCAAGAGATGGACTCATAGGAGGAACAAAGATTGAGACTTTGTACACTTAGAAAATCCTCTAAGCTAGAGGAAGTCGAAAGCTGAGGAGGAGGAGCGACAATAGTTGTCATATCAATTGTGGAGAGGACCTTGAACCATTATATCAGCATCGAGTGAACAAAGGAAGAACGGAGGAGAGGAACAAATCCCATTTGTTGGATCTGAGTGCGAAGGAAAAATAACCATTGGATCTGGAATTAAATTCAAGAGACTTAACCCTTGTGTATGTAGGAGAATGGAATTGTCAAAGTCCCAAAGTCCTAAAGTAAATTGGGACCATCCATTATCAAGGATAATAGATGGTGTAAGATCCACAACTCTGGAGGATTGTGGACAAGGAGGAGGACAAATAGTCGAAGTAAACCTCAACCGTCAGATCTAGAGGACAAGTGGTGTGAATCTATGGATTCTGGGTGAAGACCCAAAGTAAATGTCGACCATCATATCATCTGAAGTAAATGTTGACCATCGAATCATCTGAAGTAAACCTCAAGCGTTGCATTTCCAAAGTGAATATGAGCCATCAAATCAGTAGCTTCGAGAAATCCATTCGAGAGTTTCTGAGTTGAGATTTGAGATTCGCGAAGTCTGAACTCCCGCAAATCTGAAGAAAATCCCAATCGTTCGATTAGTTGAAGTGAAGTTGAGTATTCATATTGTCTGAAGTGAATATCAAGCATCGAATCACACGAAGTGGATCTGAGCCATCAGATCCAAGGGAGACGTGGCGAAAATCTGAGAACTCCGGATAAATATCTGAAGTAATTCGTAGTCGTATGATCTAAGGGAGGAATGGATCAAATATGTGGACTCTGGGTAAAGACCCAAAGTAATCCTTGATCATCATATCAAGAGGAAACACGCTAGTGGATTATGGCCTCTAGATAAAATCCATTGGGAAAAAGGGTGAAGTTTGAGATTGGAGATCTCAGAAGTCCGAAACCTGAAGGACATCTCGACCGTTGATCGAGAAGAGGGTCACAAGACCATTGATCCAGTTGAAAGGTCAAACACCTGAGGTAAAGGTAGGGTCATTGATTAGGAGGAAATGTGTCCACAGATCGTCAACTCAAAATATTGAAGTACGTAAGAGAGCAGGGTTTTGAGAGTTGAAACTCCTGAAACCCGAAATCACGAAGGAGATCTCGTTCGTTGATTTTTGCAAGACCTCAGATTTGATCTGTAGGTATGAGAGGGACATATCTGAACCACCAATTTTTGAAGTATCATCAATATTAGGAGATCGATGGTATCATAGAATTACGGGGATAGGAGTTGCAAGAACATTAAAAAGTTGAGGGTGGGCCGCAATTCAAACCGTGGATTTGAAAAGAGGACACATGGAGGCTCAAGGAGAATTATGGTCTGAAAATCAGTTTGAATAAAACTACCTTTTTCCTCGTCTTCAATCATGTGTTCCTGCAAGGTCATCACCCAAGGTCACATCAAGAGGGGACTTATTCAAAAAAGGAGCTAACGCCCAATACTCTGAGATTTTGTAGGGGAGTGAAAGGGACGGTCGTGGGTGCCCTTAAACCTGCACCAAGAAGCCAAAAGGTTCTGTGTTTAATTACAGAATGAGACCATATAGGTCTCAGAAGGATTTTTGGCTTCATAATTGGAGATCCTTGACCAGGAGGTTAGACTGGTTCCCCGACTTTCCAAATTAGAAACCATGAATGGAGATTTTGTCCTTTAAGAAAATAGAAATTGTTTATGCCCCATCGTGGGTGTGTTACAAATTGGTATCAGAGCATGGTCACATCACTTGGATTTCTTGGGCTAATGTATGAGTCACGTAAGGAGGTATTTTCATCTGCATTTACTCCTTGAGGAGAAGGACTGCAGATTAAACCTGTGATTTTGGGAATTTTTGTCAAATTTCAGTAGAAGAATTTCTTTAGCCCTTTTTCAAAGTGATAACTTGTCTTACTAGAGTAGGGATATGGTAATTAAAATTTATAATAAGACTTGAATGTGGATAGTTGAAGGTGGTAGGGTTTTGTCAAGAGCAGTTGAAGTTGAAGGGATGGATGACCTGGTGTTCGTAACACTGCTTATAAGCATGGGCAGATGAAACTTTAGGCACTCATGATGTTGGATTATATAATGGTTAATACCTTTGTGGGCTTAAAGGAATCTGATAGGATCAAGTAGGATCCTTGGTATTTATAGTTACTTCTTTAAATTAAAATCGGAGTATATAACTCCTCATGACCAGAGAAATGTGAGAAGGGAAAAACCCTATGAATGCTAAGGCAAGAGGATTTTCTTGCTAGACGTTGCCACATAAAGAGGAAAGTGACCCTAGTTGGTTATTTTCATAAGAGAAGGAAACATCAATACGAGATATGACTGTGAGATTAGTCCTGTAACTGATTGAAATATGAAACCAAACGATACTAATGATGAAATTAAATAATCAAGTGGATGCATGAGGTAAAAAGGTGCAAGAGATGCACCTACTTATACATGAATGCGTATACATGATCATAAGGATGATTGGAAGATCCTTGGGAAAAGGATATAGAAGCATGATATGTCCATGTGTGTGAATGACATGGAAAAAGGTGCAAGAAATAGGCTAGCATGATGAATACTTACTTGTGTTCAATTATGATTGAGTGCATGGGTTTAATGCATTGTGGAGCTTCCTAACATGAAGCTTGATATTAATACCAGTTAGGTATGAATGATATTAAACATGCAAGTGATGCACATGTATGACATAAGAGTATAGTTATAGGTACCCTGATGAGTGAAATATAAATCAAGAATTACTCTTGTCCAGAATAAATGAATAATATGGATGCATGGTTGACCCCATTTCGAAGAGTCATGAAAGTTATGTTCCAAATAATAGCTTGAGGATGAATGGATTCCCTTTCCTTAGGAAAATACTAATATAATTAGATAAAAGGGATAAATGAGCAAAGATGATTTGTTGTCATAATAAGAGGCAAATGATTATGCCTTTAAGAATCACATGCGAAGGATTGTGAACAATCTTCAGATGACTGATCTTAAAACTAGAGATGTAGGTGGGTTGTGAAACATACCTATGACTGCTATAGGAAGGTTTAGGATTATGAATATGGTTAAGTACATCATGGATGTAAGTTAACAAAACTAGAATATGTATGGATCCATAATTTGGGTACATGACAAAGATGCATGTTTATATTCCTTAGGGAATATTTGGTAAACAGATAAAAGCTAACTCAAGGTTGAGTCCAGCATACATAGTGATGGACATGCAATAAGGAAGTTGCATGCTGAAGGATTCCCCTGTGGAAGTAACTGTTGAGAAACTGGGCAGTGAACTACAAGCTTATATATATATATATATATATATATATATATATATATATATAAGAATCTTGGATTACATTTTGAAAGCATCATGTAATGAATATGAGACTAATGAATGAATAAAGGAGTATGTTTGATTGAATAGGCTTGGTTGAAGCCATCTTAAGAAAAGGCGGTAAGGCCTTTAGAGATAACTCAGCTGGGCTGGAAATCCCCAGGCAGTGTAGAAAGAATTGGAAGAAGGGGAGAGCCCCTAACTCTTTTCTTGTTATGTGTTATGTTCCCTTTGGAATGAGAAAGATGATTTACTAATAGATGTAGATGTTTTGACACCAGAGTGATGAGGATTGTATTAATGCAAAAACTGTTGAGAACTGTTGGTATTGCACTCATGAAAACATTAAGTATAATGTGATCAAGTGCATACAGATATGATAGGACATGTCTGGAAATGTTTTATTAATTTAAATTCTATGGTACTTGCATTTTTAATTTACATGACGACTAATGTGTTTATGATGTATATCAGGTGTAGAAAGAAATAGATTAGAACTGTTGAGAAAGATAGTTGCCAATAATGAACAACCTCAATCAGAGGATGACTATGAGAAGGTTCGTATTGAAAGATTATTGAAGGGGATTTAAAAGTCCCATGGAGCACCACTGATGGGATAATATCAGAGGGGGTGCTAACAGTAAAAACCAGTATAAAAATGTTCATGCCTATGTGGCACAAGGTATGAAGGGATTGGGTAAGAATCCATTCTAAAATGTTTTACGGTCTTAATGTTATGTATGGAATGTTGAAATGAATTTGTATGCCTTGGATAACCAAGTAGGGTATGATTCAGGAAGGATAACCTGAATGATGGAGGTGTGAACCTCTGGTAGTAAAGATTGATTGTAATCCTCAAAAGTATTCATGAAATGATATGTCATGAATACATGGACCAATCAAGGAATGATTGGAAACAAAAGTGCTCATAGATAGCACGCTGCATGAAATGCATCGAGGGAACGCATGTTGCATAAGATGGAAAACAATGGATTTTTCAGTAAGAAAGGAGGATCGCCCAGTGTTTTTCTTACATTATGTAAGCACTGAATGAAAACTAATATGGGTGGCCATGAATGTTGGCACCCTCGTTATTAATAGAGGAAGAATGGTTAAAGGAATTCATGTGAAAATTTTGATTTTCATGTGTACTGATTTGGGAATCGTGATCATCTTGTAGCTGAAATCATATTCCTACTGTAACAATGAATGAGAATGAGTAAACCATATGGTTAAAATCTTGGCTAACCTCCAACACACCAAGACAAAGTACTTTTTGTGAAGTGTGGGAAACTTAAAATCAATGCAAAGGTGCATTGGATATGAATGTGGCCACGAATGTTGGCACATTCATTAAGGTCCATTTATATCTCAATTGCATTCTGAAAAATTTAGTAGGCTGAAATGATGCATAGGTAAGGGATGATATATCCTTTTGATTTGTATCATTGAATAGATGAAAATGACTTGGACTGTTAGTATGCTTGATTTTGAAAAGGTAATGTGCATGAAAACTGACAATTTTTTTGGTTGAGGAATGTTGAAATTGCAGGAGGAAATGGGTCTTGGATATGGAAGTATTGTAAGCCCATAAGGAAGACCAATTGTCTACTGAGCCAAACTAGAAGGAATGGTATTTCCTTTCTAAGAAAGTGAATTTGATTGTTAGTATGCAAAATTCTGAAATTGTTTATGATGATGTTATAAAGGTGCAATAAAATGTATGTGCAAGGAAACTAACAATTTGTTCGGCTGATTGAAGTTGAAAGTGTAGGAAGCAAAGGAGTCTTGAATATGACAGCATTGTAAGCCATAAGGAAGACCAATTGCCTATTGAGACAAAATTCTATGGGAAGGAAAGTCCCATAATTATGAATATGTTTCTTGTGCGAAACAAATATGGAAACAAAATGTGGAATTTGGATATTTGTGGGTCACAGATTTACAAGAAAACTTTGAATTTAAAATTTATGATGATGTCTCGTGAATTTTTATATGTCTTTGATATGGGTGAGAAAGAGTATAATCCGATCGCATGAAATAAATACTGACTTGGGAGAAGGAGAGTAACCTTCATCCCTATCTATGATTGATTCAGGAGAAGGAGAGTAACATTCATCCCTAACTTTAGCTGAGCCAAAAGGTTGTCAAACTATAAAAGCATGAAAAATGGATACTGTTGAGCCATGAGAACCCCGTTGTAATCCATGATGACCTATAATATATTGTGTTGAGGTAACACAATCCAGAGGGACCCCTCGACAGAGAAAGTCTAAGGGAAGCCTCGATTGTAAGACTCGACAGAGTCTCTGGAATTCTTCTTACACTAGAAAACCTTGGCAAGGCAAGATGGATCACCAGAGGGACTGTATAGCAAATAAGGTTATGCCTAAGCCTGGGCCTAGAGGGTGAGTGACCACAAGGAAGAGGAGACCTTAATAGTTCTTGTAAACTATTGATCGGGATCATGCACACAATGGGTAGTTATTCCTATGCGAGAAAACCTTGGCAAGGAAAGATGGATCACCCGAGGGACTGTATAGTAGAGAAGGGGATGCCTGAGCCTAGGCCTGGAGGGTGAATGACTGCAAGGAATATGAAACCATGATATTTCTTGTAAAATATTGAATTGAGATCATGCACCCAATGGGTATGTCAAGGAAAAACAATGAGCCTGGCTAACAAAACAATCATGTGGATACAAATCCACAAACTGCACAGATAATTATTGTGCTAAGATTATGAAATTTTCCTAGAAATTTTTTTATGCAATGTTTTTTCCCAAGACTATGATTAACGTGCTTGTTGTCCAAGAATTATTGAAAGCATGTGACCAAGATTAAAGGTCTAAAAAAAGGACCTGGTCGAGGAAGAAGGATCAAGATTTTTGAATCAGCTGAATGAGAAAGGCATGATAGGTGTTTTGAGAAACAACATCGAGGATGGTGTTCCTTTAAGGGGGAGGGAATTGTAACACCCATGTTTCCCCCAGCTTGTAATTAATAATAAAATAGGATTTACCATACTAAGGCATGTGCACAGTGTAAATGTATTATTTTTTGAGTTGCCAATAACCTATTATGGGGGTGAAGCCTTGAAAGTATTGGCCATGATATCACTAGAGAAAAGAATGTGAAAACTATAAGGGAGGGTCATTATATCAAATAAACCTAAATTCCCTTGATGAGGATAATAAACCTCCTTTGGATCCCAAGGATAGAAATTAGTTAATGAAGAAAGGACCAGTGGTTGAATTATCAACCACTCCCATGAATGGAAGCATGGCCAAAACTGTAGAATGTCAGCCCGAAGTACCACTGGGTATGACAGCCCAAGTTGACTGGAGTTCCCTTCTGACAGAAGGAACATGATGGGTCAAGAACCATCCTGGAAGAAAAATATACAAATGGATAAGGAGAATCCATAGATATCTCGAGTGGATAATGAAGAGAAGACCACGAGCTTGATGCTAAGTGAGCATCTGATAAACCTTGTTGAGGCCATAATAGAGAAGAAAATATCTAAAAGTTTGCAAAGAATAGAACCCGAGCAGAAGTTGAAATAGAGAAAGAGTCCTTGAGAAATGTAATAATTCCCTGGTGATAACATGGCTTGGCACGGGGGTGGCCAGAGTGCGAAGAATGAATGCCTCTAAGCCTATGGTCAGGTGGAAGGACGAACACCCATAGTCAGTTAGTTGGCTACCACCTGTAATAGATAAGTAATCACACATCTTGTGTATTTAAGTGGTATTGTGAATTAAAGTTGGATATCCTATGAATGTTGTAGGGATAGATATGTTTTCTTAATGATTTATACTGAATCCCATTTTGGTGTTTGCTTGATTGTATAATTAGGCAAGTAGGAAATTATATGGATGGGATATGTTTTATACTCGTAAATGATTGCGTACTATGGGTGCTTAAGCTAGATCCATGAACTGTGAGTTCATCGACCTTGGGCATAGTTTCATGTACGCATGTTGACACTCCTAGTCATTCTGAGTCCCTTGGAGGAAGGAATCTATTAAATATCAGGAGAGATAGTGAACGTATGCAAAGGCTCTCTGCGAAGCAAACAGAGACCGAGAGCCACTTAAGTTCTAGAGTTGAGGAATGAACATAAGGGGTGCGCGAAAGGATTCTTCCAAGTGTTATGTTCTAGAGAAAGAGTGCAAATATCTTAAGCCTTTCAGAGATAACAAAGCTCAGGAAAATTAGTGAGATTGAAGTATCGAAAGGGAAGGCTCCTTTGTGTAGATGAGGAACGAACAAGAAACTATTTGAAAAGAGCCATGGTATGTTGTGATCATTGGATATGGAAAGGAGTGCGAGAGTTAACCCCTTGAGTCATGTGGACTTCACGATTTCGGCGAACTGTGAGTTTGTTGTAAGGCAAGTAAAATTCCATGAAGTCTCGAAGTGAATATGGACCGTGGATCCCTAATCCATCGAGATCCTTCTAGACCATCTGATCTATGAGATTCAGAGTCTGCGCTTCGAGAGATTCACATGTTGGAGTGACAAAAACCCCAAAGATGAAGTTACAGAGCACTTAGGAGACACTCACAAAGTTATCGAACACTCTGCAACTCAGTAAGGAGTGCTTGAGAAAATTTTTTATGGAGGGCACATACATCCCTTTAAGGAATAGAAGGGATAGATACCTTGAGGTTCGAGCAGTTGAAGCTCAGAAGAGATAGTGATAAGAGGGAAAAAGAGTAGGAATTATTCCAATTCCTAAAGCTCAGAAGAGATAAGAACTTTTCAGAAGTGAAGAAGAGGTCCAAGAGACAAACTCGTAGGAGGAACAAAGGCCGAGGCCTTTGAATAATTAGAAAATACCCTAATTTAGAGGAATTCGAAAGCTTAGGAGGAGGAGCAACAACAGCCATCAGATCAGTTATGGAGAGGATCCTGGACCATTAGATCAGTGTCCAATGAACAAAGGAAGCGTAGAGGAGAGGAACGAATCCCATCTATTGGAACTTGGATCTGAGTGCAAAGGACCAGTAACCATTGGATCTGAAAGTAAATCCACGAGACTTAACCCTTGTGTGCGTAGGAGAATGTACTTCTCAAATTCCCGAAGTAAGTTGGGACCATCCATCATCAAGGAGGATAGATGGCATAAGATCCACAACTTTGGAGGATTGTGGACAAGGAGCAGGACAAATAGCTGAAGTAAACGTCAAATCTCAGATCGTTCGAAGTAGATCTGAACCATCAGATCTAGAGGACAGGTGGCATGAATCTGTTGATTCTGGGTGAAGACCCAAAGTAAACATCGACCATCGGATCATCCGAAGTAAACGTTGATTGTCAGATCATCCAAAGTAAACCTCAAGTGTCATATTTCCAAAGTGAATCTGATCCGTCCGATCAATAGCTTTGGGAAATCCATTCGAGAGCTTCTCATTTGATATTTGAGATTCCCGAAGTCTAAAGTCCTGGAAATCCGAAGCAAATACCAATCATTCGATCAGACGAAGTGAAGTTGGGTCATCAGATCGTCCGAACTAAATATCAAGTGTGGGATCACCTGAAGTGGATGTGAGTCGTCATATCCAAGGGAGACATGGAGAAAATTTGAGAACTCCAGATAAATATCTGAAGTAATTTGTAGCCATCCGATCTAAGGGAGACGTGGAGAAAATATGTGTACTCCAGGCAAAGACCTGAAGTAATCTTGGATCATCATATCAATAGGACATGCTTCAGTGGATTATAGCCTCTGTATAAAACCCAATGGGTAAAACAGTGAAGTTTGAGATTTGATATCTCAAAAGTCTGAAACCTGAAGGAGATCATGACCATTGATCGAGAAGAGGGCCACAAGATCGTTTATTCAGTTGAAAGGTCAACCACCCGAAGTAAAGGAATGGTCATTGATTAGGAGGATAGGTGTCTGCATATCATCAACTCGGAATATTGAAGTACAGAAGAGAGCAGGGTTTTGAGAGTTGAAACTCCTGAACCCGAAATCACAAAGGAGGTCTCATCTGTTGATTTTTTCAAGAGGTCATATCTGATCCATAGATATGAGAGGGACATATATGAACCACTAGTTTTTGAAGTACCGTCAATATCAGGAGATCAACAGTCATGTAGCATTGCGGGGATAGGATTTTCACGAACATTAAAAATTTGATGGCAGACCGCAATTCAAATCGTGGATTTGAGAAGAGGACACGTGGAGGCTCGAGGATAATTGTGTGCCGAAAATTATTTTGAATCAAACCTCCTTTGGCTACATCTGCAATCATGCGGTTCCGTAAGGTCATCGCCCAAGGTCACATCAAGAGGGGGCTTATCCAAAAAAGGAGCTAACGCCCAATACTCTGATATTTCACAGGGGAGTGAAAGGGAAGGTCATGGGTTCCCTTAAACCTACACCAAGAAGCCTAAAGGTTCTGTGTTTAATTACAGAAAGAGACCATCTAGGTCTCAGAGAGCTGTTTGGGTTCAGAATTGGATATCCTTGACTAGGAGGTCGGATTGGTTCCCCGACTTTCCAAATTAGAAACCATGAATGGATATTATGTCCTTTAAGAAAATCAAAAATTTGTATGCCTCGTCATGGGTGTGTTACATTACCCACTCTTCATTCCAGAAGAATCATCGGGTATATCCTGAAAATAGCTTATCAAGATAAATGACCCATTGATCATCTACACCCTTGACCTGATTTATAAGGTCCTCCACTTTTTTTATGGAATCTACCCTACTGTCATTCTAGAACTACCACAGGGTTATCCTTGCCCTACTATGAATACATTCGACCATATTTTAGACAACGAATGACTTCAACACATTTGGATACTAATACTAGTGACGTGGAATATATCGTAATAGGAGATGATCCATATGGAGTTGTAACCACAAGATCATAAGTTTATATCAACCTTCTTCTACCTAATTCTTTCCACAAACTCATAGGGAAACAATATTATTTTGATAGTGAATCTTTTTCAATTGTATGTACACCCATGTTGAGTGGAAACCCCACCTTTACTAGTCCAATTCTTGCCTCCACAATGTCTACCATGCCAAGTAGTATCTCAGTAAATCCATTTGTTTCATCAACTAGCGGATTTGGGAGTCCACATACATTATCACTTAGCGGATTAGTAAACCTATATTTTTCATCAATAGGAACAACTATAACCTTACCTCTGTCGTCATCCACCAGTAGAGAAAACCCACTCGGTACACCACCTCAAACATCATTTTCTTTTTGGATCCAACCCATAGTCCAACTAGTTTCATCTAATGTCCAGTCTAACACTCAACAAATCCCTACCTTTGGTTCACAACCCAACGTAGGACCAATATTTCTATCTAATTCAGGGAATCCCTTTGTTTTCTCTTCTGGTAACCCACCAACCAGACAAAAAACCTCTAGTACTTGATTTCCATTTGGATGGAATTGGAATAGTGAAATTAATGCAAATCAACCTAGTGGAAATCCTTTTCCTCAAGGGAGTAATGTCCCTTAGGGTGATCCATTCCCTGGGAGAAGCAATATCCTTTGGGTTACTCCCTTCCTCGGAGGAGGTAATGTCCCTTGGGTAACTCCCAACTTTGGGGTACTAATACCCCCATAATTCCCCCTTTCCCTTGGACAAATACTCCCCCTGTTACTAGTACCCAACAACTATCTAGGAGTAGTAATTCCCCCAATAACATACCCTTTCCAGGAAACCCTAGAAACCCTCCTTTGTTTGAGGGCATCAACCCCCAAAATAATAATCAACAAGGAGGTCCTTATATGCTAATGAGAAATCCTTACCAGGGAGGTGGTTTTAATCCTATGGGAAATCCATATTAAGGGGTTTTGTTTCCTATTGTTACTCAATATAGGGGAGGACCATACGGTCCTTTTGGTCTTAAAACTCCATTTCCTTTAGACATGAATCCATTTGAAAAAAATCAGTTTCCATTTTTTTCCACTTTAGAGTTACCTGACTCATCTCAACTGATGAACGATCCCATAATGCACAATCCCACTTGGCCACTGGTTCCCGTCAAAATTCTAGCATACATCCCAAAATTTGATATAAATACAAGATAAGACCCCACCCCACATATTAAAACCTATCATCAATGGTGTGTTTCCATCTCTTTATTGGATGACAATGTTATTTACGGATTTTCCCTCACACCTTAGTTGGAAACTCCTTGAAGTGGTCCATAGAGTTACCAACCGCTTTGTTTAACAACTTAAATGATCTGGAAATAATGGTTTTGACACATTTCTAATTACCCATACGATATGAAACAAGGATAGATCTTCTGACTTCATTACTTAAAAACACCGCCACACATATCTCTAACCACATTCATGAGTGGAGGAGGAAAATAAGACTCGCTAAGGCCCCAATTCATGAGAAAATTTTGGTTGATTGGTTTACGAAATCATTATTTCCCACCATCGTGAAATATGTTTCCATGTCTGGTGCTATAACCAAGGAGCTCATCACTTAGAATTTATTTATTCACACTCTGGGACACTATATGACCTTATTCCACATGCTCGTTGAACATCAAATGACACCCCTCATCCAATGACTGGACCCCAC
The DNA here is from genome assembly GCA_009831015.1 of Picea engelmannii. Taxonomy (NCBI): domain Eukaryota; kingdom Viridiplantae; phylum Streptophyta; class Pinopsida; order Pinales; family Pinaceae; genus Picea; species Picea engelmannii. The sequence continues at coordinate 197,832 of ML787600.1, read as the reverse complement.
ACTAATTTCATGGTTGGTCTTGTCTCTTCCATAATAGTTATCCAGTCGACTAGGAAGCTTAGTCAAATGACCATATCTATCAATCCCACCTCTTCTTCACCTACAACCAATTCAATTTCAACCTCTACCCAGACCTCAGAGGTAAACATGCTGCAGTCCACTACACCAAATAATCCTCAACAATTTGGAGCGAAGAAGAAAAACAATAATAACAAGAAAAAGAAGAATTCTTCCAAACAAAAGGGCCAGCAAACCCAATACCCCAATGTTGGGGAAAAAATAATCGAAAGGTAAAATATCCTTTCATGGTGTGTAAGGAGGACCACTTCATAAAATACTTCCATCACCTTGCCGAGATTCATCAATACCTCAAGTGAGGGGGATATCCTTCCCAACTAGTGGTGCTAATCAATCCTTTCCTACCCCAGCAACAATAAAGGGTAACATAAGCCCCTGCACCTCCACCCGAGGTAAATGCAGAGTCCTCAACCATGAATATTATGATGGTTTAATCAACGATGGCACTATCCACCAGAGTGAATAAATATGACTCCCAAGAAGGGTAACCTTCTTCTAAGGATCCTCCATCAAATACACCACCCAATGGACCTCTCACTTTAGAGAAAATAGCTTTTGAACCTGTACTCCACCCTCCAAAATGGGTACTTCAATAGACTACCCATAATCTAAATTCCCGAGCAGCTCAACACTATAACATGGTGGAATATTTCGCCCAGGAACCATGTGCCATGTTAGCAATTGAAGTCCTATAGAGTTTCCCTTCACAATGGAAATCCTTATTAGCATCCGTAGGTGGAATCAACTCTTTGGAATAAAAAAATATTTTCTTCAACATAGAACAAAGTGAGTCACATCTCTCACTCCAACTAGAATTAAAAATCATAGTTCGTTGTCTTAATAAGAATATATTTCATATGGTGATCGACAAAGGAGAGGCCACTTGCATTATGTCTTTTGTCATGTTGGAAATCCATTGGTTCTCCTCAACTCACCACATCTCAAACGATCTTGAAATATTTTGACAAACATTATTTTAAACCCCATGAAATTCTCTCCTCCCTATCCATTGAGCTCGGGGACAAGACTGTCTCCATAGAATTCAAAGTGGTATTTTCCACACTTGACTATAATTTTCTCTTGGTTCTATGTAATGAATGTTTTCGCATCCACTGTATTTCACGTCATACATTTTCTCCATGAAGGAAATATATTTACCATCGATCAACTCGATTATTGCACACCCGACTTGTGAGCTAATCCTAGCACCAACATGCCTTTTTTAGGTAATGCTTCCAAGGGGTACAAAAGTATTAGTATAGGAATGTTTAAAGATCCATCTATTATGGGGATATTCTCCCTTCATGCACCCTACACTAGTCATATGTCTCCATCCAACATGATTTTCTTATCTACAAGTGGATCCCTCAGGTTAGTTGATCCTTGGGTGGTTCCTCATCCTGAGGATGTTGACTCATATGGAGCATCTATCCCACTCATCGTGGTCGATATTATTGATTCAGAAATCCCATCTACATCCATTGATACTGGTCAAAAACTCCATCTTCATGTGGAATGTGATCAACCTTCTTCCATATGGGTTGTTGACTCTCTTGGTTCATATGATTTCCTAGATACTAAGTTTCCTTCAAAAGAGGCCATCTTGAAACTCATGGTTTACATTGATAATCCCACAGAGGATGAGAATAATCACAACTTCCTTCTCCCCAATTTGGGACTGACAAGAGTTAACATGATGAGTTTTGATCTAGTACTGGGGGAATTTACTAGTGCATCCAGTGAAACCCCTACTCTTAACCTTTTTCCTACTCAGATTTCATTTTTAGAACTCGCCACTAAATTTTATGCTATCCCTCCCGTCGAATATTTTTTTTTTGTTCTTCCCTCGTGTCTTTATGGATCCCATCAAGGAGCTTCTATGGATCAAAAAACCAATCATAATGAGTATCGTTGTATCCATAAATTCATTCCTATGTGGCATGGTCCTAACATGGTGTGTCATGTGATGTCAACATCATCTCATGATATCATTGATTATGGAAAAGATCCTTGACTTGAGCCTAGCAATGGGCTCCACTAGGTGTAAATTATCAAAATGTATAGTGCCTTGTACATAAGTGTGTGGTGTCAGTTCCTATTTTTTTGTGTACATCATATCCAAAAATACAAAAATATTTTCTTTTTTGGATTTCACTATGTGTTTTGACCTTTGAATCTAGTTTACATATGTTGAAAGGATTCTAGGGACATTTTTCTTACAAAGATGGGGACATCTTTTGAACTTGAGGTATGTTTCTTTAAATTGGAATATAGGGATAGGTTTTTCCCTTGATTTTCCTCTTTGAATTATTAACCGTCTATATTGTCAGCACTATACCTTCGGTTCAAGCCTTCTTGGAGGGAGTTCCCACCATTTTTTTTTGTTTTAAATGGTCACACTTTATCAGTATTGTTGTCTCACTACTTATGGTTTCTACATTTCCATTTGATTACATTTCTTATCGCACTGCATCCATGCTTTACTGCTACGCATCTATTTTCTCCCATTTTACAACACCCATGGATGAGATCTTCTGTTACGAGTGGTCATCATTTTTCGTGTTTCTTTTTTCAATCCATTGCTTAAGTCATGTTCCATACGCTTGTAACTTCATTGCAAACCACTCATTCTCTCCAACCGAGCTTACTATTACCCCTTTGTCATGCTCAGTAACCAACCATGACAAAGGCATACCTTGGAGTCTCCTTTAAGCTCTTTTCAGACTCCCTAAACATGAAAAGATTTTTGAGTGAGCGTGTTTCGTTTCAAACTCGTTAAAATGATTTGAAAGCGTGTCTATTTGGTGTAAGTTTAACCCTTTTTCGGAACGGATGGACTAACTATGAAAAATGAATACTATGTTCAACCTTGGATAGATTATTTATCCCTTGTATTGTTTTACACTTTTTCGAGCTCATGGGACTAAATTTACGAAAAGGAATACCCTTGGAGTCTTCTTCATATTTTCAGACTCTCTAAAAATGAAATTGCAAATGAGCATTTACTTTCTTGGGATTGTTAAATCCACGAGATTGTATATGGATTTTTCTTTCGGATCTTTCTAGACTCCTTAAATATCGAAAAGATTGTTGACCACCATTATCTTCCTTGGGCTCGAGAATAAATCCATGGGTGAGAATATCAACCACACTTTATTTTATTTTGCACTCGTTCAAAAATGAAAGAAAGAAAAAAAGTGGGGGGGGTTTCATCTATTCCTCTTCAAAAATGGAAGTTTTCCATTTAGTCTCCCTTGAACAATGCACTCATGTTGCATTTATTCCCAACAGTTGGGTTATCCATTGTCTCTAAGTCATCACTGTCTCCATGAGTTCTATAAATCTACCGACCGGTTACTCTTACGGTCATCCATGGCAAGTGTTTCGGTCATTAATGAGTCAATGCTGCCAAGTCAAGTTATTTGTCATGTTGTTTTTTTCAAGGGAAGTTATCCCATGTCAGTCAATTTTAGTCCTTAATCCCATTCATTCTAGCCATCCCTGTGTCAGTTGTACTCTACTATTACACTCTTCACACCATATACCTTTATATGTTTTGTTTCAATTGATGGGGGATACAACAATGCCCTCCTTCGATGTATTTCATCCTGTTGAAACCAAATCATTATCCAGTACCGAAATCTAGAAACTAGTTAGTACCCTGGGATTTGCAGACATTAGTGGCAGATTCCCTTGAATTTCAACAGTGGGTTTACATCATTGGCTCATGTTGAATGAATCTACATGTGTTTGACTTCTACTCATCTATTCACACCCACTAGATTGTACTAGGAATCTTTGGGTCCATCATCATCATCAGTTGGTTCCCTCACGTTAATTAATGGTATACATCAATGACTGGTAATCAAGCAGTTTATACCATGCTCGACCTCAACTCATCTATTCGCATGTTGTAGATTCACACCATTCATATTTGGGACAAAGAACTTGGGTTGGGACCACCACATTCCTTGATGGCATTCCCTCCCAAGTTGTGATGGAGTTATTCATGAGTACTTCATAGATCACTCGAGAATCGAGTCATCTCATTGATTTATATATTTTGACATAGGTCCACATTTGTACTTGGTTGTGGCTATGTCTTCACTTGTGACATGGATCCATAATGTATTTTTTTGTGGCAATGATCTAATTTTCTATGTCATGCATGGATCCACAATGTATTTTTTTGTGACAATGATCTAATTTTATATGTCATGCATGGATCCACAGTGTACTATATTTTGTGGCTATGCTTCATTTTCATTATCGATAATGAGTATGCATGCCTCGGGGATGTTATTATTATGCAGGATTGATGATGGCTTCTTCCCAACTTCCTTTTCTAAAATCTATGTGATTAGTTCGTAAATTATTTTGGCCATCAGACACCTATTCTAACCTCACACTTTAGGAGTAATTTGTTATACAATTATTTTCCACATAATCACTTAATGAGCATGATATAGAGGTTAGTAGTCTGAAAACTGAATTATACCACTTTTCCCCTGAGTTTGAAGAACCTTTTTTTCCTAGTCATCAGTTGTCCCTTTATGGCCTAGGACCAATATTTATGGTTACTTTTTTTCCTCTTTCAAAGAGAGACTGGTCGCTCCCTGGAAGAATGCAATGCATGACTGGGTATGTTACTCCCTATTTAGGATTAGTCTCCATGATATGAGAATAAACCTAGGATTTTTCATGGTTCGACCTCGCGAAGCTTTTTATATTGGGAATCTAGATCATATCTAGATTAACCTTTGATCTTATCTCTATTATCCTATATATTGAGGGTCTCTCATGGGAAAAAGGAGGATAAAAAGATAGAGTAAACTTATAATTTCATATTGATTATGGAGCTTGGGTAAGGAAATTGGGAGAGGCTTCAACAAAATATTTTTTTGTAAGTTGTAATCTTTTTTCTTTATTAATAGAAGATGCACATGAGTTTCCCCTCTAATTGATTGTATATGGTGATCATAATATTCATAGAGAGTTAACATTTTCATGTATTTGTGATATATTATTAGATCTATGTTTTGTATATGTTACATTTGATCTCATGAGAGGTGCTTGTTTTCTCTCCCATGTGTGCAAACATGTGTTTATGAAAGTGAAGGATATCTTCAAAGGGAGAATGATTGAGGAGCGTGCAAGGACAACCGTTGAAGTATCAAGTATGATTATCATCCTCTTGTCTCATAGATATTTTCATGTATGATTTAGATCTTGGAAAATCTACAACTTGCATCTATATTATGTCTTAGGTTTAGGAAGAGCCTAAGGGAGGTAACTCCTAGAGTGTACATTTATCTTACAACACATAGTGTAATTGGGACTATGTACCACAGAGTACCCCTTACTGTTATCAAGTGAATTCTTCCCCATCAACATATTGGTAAATGGAAGTCGACTGAAGATGTACTATGGCCAAAGGGGTCAAAGGAACCATTAATTAAAAATAAAATTTTGGATTGTTAGGGTAGAGTAGTATTTAGGTAGGAGTAAAGGTAGGCATAAGTGATCATTGATTAGGATGATTGGATAGATCTAGTTAGTAAGTGGGACAAGACAATTTTCACCCGAGCATACTTAGAAGATACTATGAATTTTGAGGTTTAAATGCCAGAATAAATATCATTGGATAAGACAAATTAATGATACAAGTGGATGAAAGGACACATGGGTTAATGTGGTGGTGAAAAGTTAGGTAGTTAGGGTGTTGGAACAGGGGCAGACCTAGGGTTCAATGCTACAACAGGGCACCAACAAAACCCTAACTGTCGTCCCTTTCGGTAACACCTGCGAAGCAGATGAAGTCTCACCCAAGGTAGAGGCAGGGGTGGTTGCAGGACTCAGATGTCTGCAACCTTAGTTGGGACACAGATCTGTTATTGTAACACCTTAACAGAGCACTTAGTAATTACAGTTTGTTAATATTCAACCTTAGATCACAACACAACTAAACCCTAACAACAAATCAATGCATCATTCACACGGATCCAATAGATTCAAGCACTAAGCATACTAACAAAGATCATATCTAGCATTAGTTCACATTATTTATCACTAATCTATCATATCATATTCATATATCATCTAACAACACACTAAGCATTGAATAACATAAACAAGAGAGCAATCATAAAGCACAAAGCATTCACAACACAGGATATAAGTGGTTCACCCCCTCCCTGAGGCGACGTCCACCAACTCTTTGTCTTATTTATTAGCTTCTTTCAATCTTATTACATGCACAAATCCTCCAAATCAAATTCACAGAAGATGGGAGATCTGCGCACCTCACCAGATCCTCCTTACTCAAGTAGATTTAGGCACAGAGCCTTACACATTCTTTTACAGTCGCTTTCACTTAGCCTTACAAGTCTCACACAGTGCGCACAAAGGCAAATCACATAGATCTACTTTTGCACTTAGAAACAATGGCTCACACTGACTAGTCACTACTCACTACTTCTTACATTTCCTAGACTTATATTTATTCATTACAAAATAGGCCTAAGCATGGGTAAAACCATGGGCCGACATCCCCATACCCATTACATAATCCCAAAACCCAAAAATCCCTAAAAAGGGGTCAATATCCCACGATCTCCACTTTGACTTGCGCTCCACCTTCGACAACCTGTCGAAGTCCCAAAATGGTCAAAAATGACCAAGGGTCCTCAAAACTTGGTCACGGGACAGCAGGCCCCCAACACTCACATGTGACTCATCCCGAGTCACTATCTCTGCCTCAAAATCATCAATATTGGCTTGAGCGGCTTCAACCTATTGTTGTTCCATGGCCTCCTGCTGAGTGAACTCTTGGATTACTACTTCATTGACAGGTCCCTCTAAGCGTTGTTCAACTACAGTGATGAATTGCTCAAGTTCTTCTCCTCAACCTTCGATCTCTGTGAATAGTTGGTAAGCCTCATCCTGTATTGGTTGGAGCCTCTGATTTACTTCCATGACTCGACTATGAATGGTGTGGACCTGCTACTAGGAAGTGCATTGTTCTTGGGATAGCTTCATATTCTCAATGGCTAATAGGGGCTTCAACTATGCTTGTATCGTTTATGCTTGATGCTTCACCTCCTAGAGTTGTGACTCCAGTGCCTTAAGTTCAGGATCCTTAGTGAGTTTCTCATAAGTTTGGGCACTGCAATCACTCAGTTGTTTACATTCCATGGTGAGCCCCTTGATTCTTTCAACTGTGCCTCAAGAAGTCGCTTCTCTTTAATCTTGCACATCCTGTGGAGTACTGGGCATAGTTATTAGCTCCATATATGTGATTCTCTGTTGAAGTTATTAGATGATTTCTGCGAGCTGTGCTACTTGGTGTTCTATTGTCTCTTCCTCCTTCTACTCCAATCCCTTCACAGAGCGAAGTGCTTTGTTGATTACTTATTTTACTCCGACCTGCTCCACGAGAAGATTTTCTTTCTCCTGGTAGGTCCGCGCTCTCTCTTCTTCGAAATTCACTTGAAGAGAGTCCTTCTCCTATTGTGAAATCTTTCATTGCTATATAACTTCCTCCTGTGCTTGTTTCAGGGCCATTGTGGCCTGGTATTTCTTAGCTTGTGCTTTATGAAGGCGGGATTCAGTCACATCAGCCAGTCTGCGGAGTTGAGTAGGCTCATCTCCCAACTTTGGTTCTTCTGAGGGCAGGATCACAGTGGACATTGTACGGCTCGAATAAAGTTCTTGATGTACACCTCTTAGTTCTTATTCAATTATATTGTACATGGCTTCTTTTTTTTCTTAGTTTCTTTGAAAAATCTCTTTTGAGGCATATCCTATAGCTAAAATAATGAAGTTGAAGTCGTCGACCATGAGTAAATTCTGCATCTTTGGTTTATTGGATTTTCACTTCTTCCGCGATGAAGGTTTCATGGGGGAGACCTTCCTTTTCTTAGATGGATCGATGTCATCAGGGACGTTCTGTGGCGGTGTTAATTCACCTTGTTTATCTTGTTCTTCTTATTTTTCCTCTTTGTTCACTTTTTCATCACCTCCTCTACTAGGTGAGTCGAATGTGTCTCTTCTAATGTGTTGTTTACTTCCTGTATATCTTGCTTATTTTTCTTCCTTCTACTTCTTGGGGCATCATACTCTTCGCGAGTAACCACCATGTTTCCAATGTGGTCTGGGTTAGACAGCTCTGTGAGGTCAGCATGTATAAGGAGTTCTACAGGCTATTCTTTAATGATTTCTTCCAAGTCCTTTGTAGTGAGCTTGTAATAGTACTGAAGTTCTTCTTTTCTTTCATCGGCATGCGTAGTAATATAAATAAAATGTATATCTACACGAAACTTCATAAGAGGCTTGAACCTGTCCAGGGTGTTCGGCGTCATATGAGGGAAGGACTTAATAGCCCTCCTAAGCTGTAGGTAGCAGGTATGAAATATTGCATTTGACTACCACTACTTTCCCATATCTCTCGAATACTAGAGAGTGGTGAACTTCGTAGCGAGCAGATCGAATGGCTCGATCTCAAGGAAGGTCACACTTTTTGGCATCTCCCAAGAAGTAAATGCGATGAGGATTAGGAGCCAGCTAAAGTGAAACTCATGGCCTTGATATTGAACTTCGTGACAATCCAGTTCGAGTTGGTTAACTAGGTACTTTTCCCAGTTGATCTATAGGCCCTCCACACATTTCCTAGCGAGCTCAACGAAAAACCCTGTAACCTGCGTGGGTCTATTATTTATTACTTTCTTTCCTTCCATTAATTGGCATGCTAGGTTCATTGCGCCATTCTAGATTGAGGCTACCTTGTAGCCTCGCATCCCCTTCTCAACATCTCCATATGTTTCTTTAATCATTTGTGCCAAGGTGTGGTCTACAACTTTTCCTGCGTAGAAGTCTTGTGGGTCTTGTTCCTGCATGCTCAGTCTGGTGATCCTATGGATCAATGCTAGATCGACAGTGATACATCTACCCAACCACAGATAGCCACTGTTGAAGCATGACAGTAGGAGCTTAACAAAGGCATTAACCTCCTGGTGCCTTCCAAAATGTGGAATCTTCATTACATTCAAAAGGGTGGACTGCGCAAGGTTCATGGTCCAAGGCTGAGGGATGATCTTCATCTTCTTTCCCTTTGTCTTGGTCAGATATTTGTGAGGTGCAAGCATTCCATAGCTCTTACGGTCTCCTAGGTTATAGTCGCTAATATTCAAGGTTGGAATCCTCTCTAGCTATGGTCTGAATGCACATATCCCCTTCGGGAGATACGTAGTGATGACGGTGTACTCGAAGTCCCTCAGGACATTGTCGCAACTCACTACACCAGCTAGGAGTGGGATGTACTCAGGTAGGATGGACGATAATAACTTCGCATTTGCTAATTCATCTCTATTATTCGTTCTTTTCTCAGTGGCAGCTCGGGATGGTCTGGATCCGCGAGTAGTCAACATGGAGGCTTTCACTCCTCTCGTCGATGAAGCTTGTATTCCCACAGACATTACCTTTTTATTCATGAGTTCGATGAGTATCTCCTTCAAAGACTCTTCAAATGTGCTAAGTTCTTTGGACATACACGCTCGTGGTTAACTATCTCGGGTTGGAGAGAAACTACTCAATGCAATGGGATGGATGGTGATATCTCGATGATCACTGCACGAAATCAACTAATCTATCAGCTCAGATAATCATGGGTGGAAAAAGTGTTCTCCATGCAAGGATCGATGGAATAAGTAGACAACTAGGTAACGTATCTTTCCAATGGGAGAGAATCCTTCATTAATGCAGTTTTGTTTGTTATGGCGCGGTCCCAACGGTCTGATGGCGAGCTTTCTAGCCATAACTGTTTTTCTAACCATTTGGGTCGTCAGGCTAATGGTTATAATGCCTCCAATGGTCATATTTCTTTTCCATGGTGTAGTGCCATGTTTTTCTATACTGGTATCCCGACAAAGTTCATATTATGGAATCCTTCCTTCTGTGCAGTTCCTTCTGGAACTTTCTGTAACTTTTCTATCTTTTATTTCTTTTTATTGAGATTTCTAGCCTTCTTCTCGGTGATCTTTGTCTCGATATTCCTCTTTCCATTCTGATTCTGATCTTCTCTGGGCATAGTAACTTTGCATTGTTGATGGTGTTTACTAGGGTTCAAGGGAAATACTTCTTCTTTGTCTGGTGTAGGTGCTCTACTCTCCTGTACAGATAGTTGTCTCAAGTCCTCGTGTGTCCTTTCAACTTTGACATCCAAGTTTCCGGTTCTTAATAACTTTGACCTGTTCTCATGTTCTTCAATCAAATGTGCGATCCTCCTAGTCATGAAATCTTTTAATTCTTGCTTCTTATGCTCTAAGACTTCCTCTTCTTTTCTTTTGGCTTGATCCTTTTCGATCCAAGGTTTTCCTAGTAACATAGAAAATGGCACATTGTTCTCAATAAATTTAACAACCTCAAAATATTATTCTGTCGAGGTTCCATGAGCACTCATAGATATCTGGGTAAGTATTCCACATAGGGTTATCAACTTTCCTCTAAATAATCCTATTCCTCCCAATGAAGGAATCATAATAGGCTTTCCTAAAATTTCCCAAGTTCTTTATGTCATGATATTCACCTGTGTTTCCTCATCTAGAATGCAGTCAATGTCAAGTCTCCTATTCTTGTTTCTATGCATTATTTTTCTTTGAAGATCTCTGGTAAGTTGATGTTTCTGTGATCATTCAGGGTTTCTTTCATTTGCAATAGTACCGATTTTTATTATTTATGGGGTTCTGCCATGATCTTAGTTTCTTGACCTTACTAGGGTTTTCTTTTCTCATATTCATTCTTTCAACCTTAGCAATCATTCTAGGGAAATCTAGAACTTCATGATCCATATCTTTACAACAAAGACAATTGGGTATTTTACTAGGGAATTCTTTATCAAGATGTCTTGGTCTTATGCAACTGTAAAAAATAGTTAATCCTCTATTTCTCTTAAATGATCCCCATCATTTCATGTACTGCGCACTAGGATCATGGTAGTGAACCTACAAAAAATTCTTTCTAGGATCCTGAATCCATTTGTTAGTCCAAACATTCTTTCTATGCATAGGAATAACATATCTTTGACTATTCGTATCAGATCTACTCATATGAATTATTCTTTATTCTAATTGTGCCCTAGTTTTCAGGCTAGGACAAAATTTATCAAACATACCTAGATCCATATTCTTGAAACAAAACTTTCCACTAATCTTACTTTCAGCAGAGCACAAAGCTTCCAGATCTAAAAAATTTCACTATTCTTACCTTTCTCGGAGAACAAAGCTTCAAGATCTTACCTCTTTTCTTCAAATTGGACTTCTCTTCTTAGCACATAGTTTCACAATCCAAGTAGAGTAATGTGCACCAGGAAAACATATCTACGCACAGAGTTTTCACAGTTTCAGGTCAGATCTTCGCACAGAGCTTCTTTTTCCACAGTTCCTAGCAATCAAAGTTTTAGGTTAGATATTCACATAGAGCTTCTTCTTCCTCAGTTTCTAGTAATCACAATTTCAGGTCCCAGCAAAGGAACCATTTCTTGGCACAGGGGCATACCCCAGGTTCAACGCTACAACAATGCACCAAAAAAACCCTAACAACTGGCCCTTTTGGAAACACCTGCGAAGAAGATGAAGTCTCACCCGAGGTAGAGGTAGGGGTGGTTGCAAGACCCGGATGTCTGCAACCTTAGATGGGACACAGATCTATGATTATAACACCTTAACATAGAACTTAGTAATTACAGTTCATTAATATTCAGCCTTAGTTCACAATGCAGCTAAACCCTAACAACATATCAGTGCAACATTCACACAGATCCAATAGATTCAAGCACTAAGCATACCAACAGAGATCATATCTATCATTTGTTCACATTATTCAATACTAAGCTATCATATCAGATTCATCTATCATTTAAAATTGCACTAAGCATTGAATCACATAAACAAGAGAGCAATCATAAAGCACAAAGAATTCACAACACAGGATAAACATGGTTCACCCCCTCCCTGAGGCTACGTGCACCAACTCTTCATCTTCTTTATTAGCTTCTTTCAATCTTATTACATGTACAAAGCCTCCAAATCAAATCCACAAAAGATAGGATATATACGCACCTCGCCATATCCTCCTTCCCCGAGTAGATCTAGGCACAACGCCTTACACAATATTTTATAGTCGCTTTCACTTAGCCTTGCGAGTCTCACACAGTGTGTAAAAGGACAAATCACATAGATCTACTTCTGCACTTAGCAACAATGGCTCACACTGACTAGTCACTACTCACTACTTCTTACATCGCCTGGACTTCTATTTGTTCATTACAAAATAGGCCTAAGCATGCGTAAACCCATAGGTCGATATCGCCATACCCATTAGATAAGTCCAAAACCCAAAAATCCCTGAAAGGGGCCGAGATCACGTGATATCCACTTCGAATTGCGCTCCACCTTTGAAAGCCTGTCGAAGTCCCAAAATGGTAAAAAATGACCAAGGGTCCTCAAAACTTGGTCAAGGGACAACATAGGGATATGACAGGTAACAATTGCATGAGGAATGAAAATAGTTATGGTGGAATTAATTATGAGAACAGATTTGATGGTACCATTAGGATACTAAAAGTAATGGAGGGAAAGGACCCACATAGGTATTTAAGGTTACCACTGCACCACTACCCATATATTTCTACCACAGAGCAGAGTGTAGTGTGAATTGATATAAACCCTCAGGTCTACGTTGATTGTTGAGTAAGTTCAACCCTTACACAATAGTTTATGGTGGGTGACTCAAAGAGATTATGCAAAAATCATTAAAGGGTTCGTGGGAAAAGAGACCATGGTCCCCAAGGAATAGGCCAAGCTCATCTACAAATCATGGATTATGACACTATTAGATTTCCCCCAATTTGGGTGCATCCCAAAAATCGATTCATGTGTTTTCTTCTTGCTCAACAGTTTACATGGGGGATTCCTCTCGTTGGACTGTGTGTACCCAGTCAACATGGAAACAATGCACCAAGTCTCAAGTCATCCCAAAACAGGGGAGGATCCTATTGATGTTTTGGTGGCACAAGATTTTGTTCAATAAGAGGTGTATAGGAAATGTGGTACCCATAGAGGGACGAGAGGAGTGGTAGTTTCGGATATCAATGGTTACCAATTTTAATTCACCACACAGGTACTTTCTTGCAAGTTGTTTCAAAAGTGTTAAAAGGATGAGTTCATATTAGTGTTCATCATAGTATTAGAGAGATGTGTCTAGGGCATAAAAATGTGTTGGTCTTGATATTTTATGAATGAGTTCATCTAGAACTACATGGAGACGTTGGAATAAGAGAAGGAGTTCCATTATAGTTGGTTTATCCTCTTGTTATCCATGACAGTGTGGAAGCCACAACCAGGACATGAGTATAACACACCAATCATTCCATCCTTACTTGTGCCCAAATTCAATGAGTACAACATAAATAAGGATGTTCAACGTGAGAGAAACATAGCAGTCCATCTATGGTAGACCGAGATGATTTAGGATACTACTAAAGTATTTCAATTCCCATGCACTTGAGTTGAAAATTATGATGACTACATTCAGTTTAAATTTGATTTTTGTAATGTTTTCATCATCCCATGCAAATATTAGCAGGTACTTGTCGAAGTCCTCCCATTTTTCATTACATAGAAGGAAATTAAAAATGTTTTCACACGGTGGATGGAGTTAATTGGTCCCAATATAGAGGAAGAGGTAGAGATTTTGGAAACCCAGATAAAGAATAAGCAAGAGCACATAGCCACGGGAGAAGGGAAAGGACCACAGCTCAAGTGGAAAAGGTCACATGCGTCCATAGAGAAAAATATTTCCATTAAAGGAAAATAACCATGGACTGAGTCAATCCCATCATTCAAGTCTAGCTTAGATAGGCATGAATCCAATCCATTGTTTCCTACCATATTCATGCCTAGTGAAGAGGCATCCCCTTCTTAGATTCCCCTGGAGTCCACTAGGCGTAGGATCTTTACCATCTAGAAAAGGGCTAGGACATAGACACCAATTCTCAAGTTTGGGATCCAAGACCTTCCCCTGCACTAGTTCAGAGCATCGTCAAGGTGCTACAATCCAATTTGGAAGTGCAGAAGTTGTTGCATTGGGAGTTGTCACAAAATTTTGGTGATCTCTATAGCACACTCAAGATTTCTCAACCATTGGCCAACCGAAAGCCCTAGGAATATGTGATCATTGGTAGCACCACAGGTGTTATGTACCCACACATAGGTACATAGAATAGGGTTCTACAACTAAATCCATTAGCCTTGACATCTTTTGATGCATCTAGTAGTTCAATGTCCCGGTCATTTCCTTATGCTGAGTTGGATTTTGTGCAAGTACCTTCATAATACCTATAAGTGTTAATGGTAGAGATAATGAATGAGTGGGGAAATAGGTACTATGAAATAAGACAATCCTATTCGAAGTTGCAACAAAGAAATGTGTAGGATATGGATATGCACAATGAATCCCAAAACCTCCATCCGGAGGAGGTGGTTGTGCACACCTCGTTATTTAGCATCGTGGATGAAGTAAATGTGAGCATTCTCAGTTCATCTATCGAAGCTTTTGACCTCCCTGCACTAAGAAACCTTATCAAGGTGTAGGCGGTTGTCAAGTAACTCCAGGCCCAAAAATAATACCTCCACGAGAAACTAAAGATCACCCCACCAACAGAGTAGTTGGAGTTGAGGAACAAAACTGTTGTCACTAAAAAATTGTTTCAATGAGAAAAATATTGTGTGGAAGGATTCTTGTTGGTGATCGAATTCATCATTCAGCTTTGGATTCACCTACATAATTCCCAAAAATTAGTACCATTAAGAATGGCATACATGCATGGGAGGTACAAATAAATGACAAGAAAGAGTCACTTTCCTCCATCCAACCTATACCATGCAAGGAGGCCATGATATAAATATCTAGCCTCCATCAACAAATCACATCTACCTCAAATTGAGAAACAAAATTTGTTTTTCGTCATGTTGGAAGCACAAGAACAGACCAAGTAACACTACTATATGTTCATGGATGCATGGGAAAATGCATCCTCGGTGATTGAGTTGGATGAGCAGATCAAGCCTACCTTTGAGGCCACAACACCAACAAATGTCAAAAATAAATTCCAAGATATGAAGGAACCGGTCGAATCATTTGATCAATCTGACTAGGAGTTCCAAAACTTCATCACCCAACTCA
The DNA here is from genome assembly GCA_009831015.1 of Picea engelmannii. Taxonomy (NCBI): domain Eukaryota; kingdom Viridiplantae; phylum Streptophyta; class Pinopsida; order Pinales; family Pinaceae; genus Picea; species Picea engelmannii. The sequence continues at coordinate 182,517 of ML787600.1, read as the reverse complement.
TGCAGAAGGCACCATATTCTGCCTCCATTGTACCACAATGAGATTTTTTGGCTCAAGGATGAGCCAACTGATAGTGTTGGGAGCCTATTAGCATCAATTGTTTTTCAATACCATGTGTGTGCCACAAGTTTTGTACTATGCCAATGTTAATATTCAACACATGCCAAATAGTCTCTATTGTGTCTTCTCCAACCACTTTGTAGCACACATTTCAATTCTAGTACTACACAAAGACTTGTAAGAGATCACATGTGCATAACCAATAATCATTATTAGTAACTATTTTGTAACTGATTGATTGGTCGTGCTTGATTTTGTTAGTGAGTTGGCAGAGTTTTTATCATTGTAATGGTTATAGAGAGATAAAATGAAATGAACGTAAACCAGTTTGGGATTCTAGAGTTGGATATTATTGTAATTGATGCAGTCTTCTAAATGTAATATGAGAGAGAAAGCAGATCTATATCTTATTTCTTTGGTCTTTGGTTTGAGATCAAGGATTCTTTGAAAATGCTACAACCTAGTATGTATATGAATGATTATCTCTTATTGACTAATGAAAAGCATGAGACTCAAATTGGAACTTCCTATCATGAGATCTATTATGGATTAATTCTTGGTATACATGTTTGTTGGAATTATACACAGTTGTAAGACCCTAGGTTTGAATTATCTTTTACCAACAAAACCCTTCAAAGACCATCCCTTTCGGCATCACCTACATGTGTAGATAAAGTCTCACCTAAGGTATCTATTGGGACTACAAGAACCATGTTTCTGCAGTGGTGATGGAATGGAAGGTTATTATTATATTCATTCATAATTATCTATTTTGTGCACGTTAGCCTGCACGTGCTCTTCTTATATTACTTAGTGAATTTAAAATTCATATTACCATTATATTTCATATTACAAATAAACCCATTACTGTAACAATCATAACTATTACACAATGATTACATCTAAAAAACATCTACTATAATATGTATCCACACAGACTCCATGAACAATCACACAAAAGAGATTCAACACAGTATTTAACATGTTTCGCCCAACTCTAGGCTATGTCCACAACATTTTTCTTCTTTATTATGCTTTTGGTAATTGTCTCGGGCTTACGCACTATGCTTACAAAGATACATCATTGTTATATTTCTTTGTTCCTAAATTATCCACTCTTTAGTTCAAGCCTTTCTCTCTCTCTACATCATCTCCTTAGTACCACCCAAGAAGAACTCCCATACTTAGTAGAATAGTACCAAAACCCTAGAACCTAGTAGAGAACAAAAGAAGGAACCCTTATTCTCCCAACCCATTACATACTTATACATAAATTCTAGGGCTTAAAACCCTACTTTGTTCTTCCAAAAACCCTATTACAATACATGATAACTTCAAGTTAACTTGTTGTTTGGGCTACTTTCACCTTCTTTTTCGTTGACACGATGCTTTTGTACTCTGACTATTGTTCTTCCTGCTTTTTCATGTCCTTCTACATTTAGCACCTCGGGTTGTCATCCTTCCTTTTCACCCGCTTTATTCTCCTAATTTATTCCTCTTTCTTATTTATTCCTCTTTTTGTTTTATTCCTCTTTTTGTGAATTTTCCTCCTGAATGCACCTAAATTGCACACTCCCTAGTCTTCCTTCTTCTTATGTGCACTTCTTCTACACTTAGTATTTTTATGTATATTCTTTACAAAATGTTTGTCCAACAAGCCCCCAATGCTCATATGTGGCTCGTCTTGAGCCACTTAGACCTGTTTCCTGCTCCTCCATACTTTGATGAAATTTTGGCATGCTTCCTTAGCTACCTCCACTTCCTTGAGTATTGTTGCCTCTATTTCTATGATCTCTTAGGCCTCCTATGTAGTCAAGGTTGTAGTTTTTTCTTCTACCTCCTGGGCTACTTGTGTTATCACTGGAATTTCGTCTGCAAATGGTTACAAGAATCCAACATCTTCAAAAAACCCATTAGTTCACTCATGGACCAAAAATGCAATTCCAAAAGGTCCAAAACTATACAACCAGTTATAAAATCAACATGTGCTAAGACTACACATGGAGAGCGCGCACATGTGCCATCCATAAATGCAAGAAAAGTGCACATGTGCATGATGCGCGACTGTGAACGAAAAAAACTGTGCACCCCTCAGAACGATACATTTATGATATTGGTCGGTCTTCGACCCACTTCTGGTCCATCTTCCAAGTCGATTTGAGACCCAAATCTCGGCTAAATCCGACTGGGGGGCTGGTCAAAGACCTAAGGTTCCCTAAAGGGCCCCTTGTTCACACTAAGAACTGGTTGCATAATGCCCCAAAGCTATGCTATAAAATAAATCCATGTGTGCACTATATTTCCAAGGAATTCATTTGTATTGTTTTGCTACTTATATTCTCTTGGAGAATCCTCTTTTCTCACCAAGAGTATACAAGCACCATTTCATTTATCCATTCATATCACCTCTTGAGTGAATGTGATTTGGATTCTCTTCACCATTTCATTATAGTTTTCTACTTGTAATAAGAGCTCAATATTTGGGGGTCCAAGATCCCTCCCTTGGAGGAAGAGAGGACCCATATATCTCCCTTTCTCTTTGGTGTTTTCCCACTAATACAATCCTATCCATTGGTGTCATGAGTATTGTTTATTTTTATTTTAATGTTCTTAAGCACTCTAGTTTAGTTTCTTTTATTGTTCTTAGCTTAGTTCTTTCTTTACTTCTTATGTTTGATGTTTCTAACTCTTTCTTTCATTGTTGTCTTTCCTAGCTAACCCAACTAGGCTTGTAAGCATCATTATTTTGCTCATTTAAGTGACAAAAGGGGTGCAACAGATTGATGACTCTGTTGGGTAAAGGTATCATTTTCCTCCCCCATTTAGGTTATTTTAGCTCTTATTTTTGTTTATTTAACTTGCAGGAACCATAACCGGCCCAAGCCTGCCTGCAAAAAGCCAAATTCAAAGCTGAGCTAAGAGAATTTCATCCAAAATTTTCTTCATAGACGCGTAACAGAAGTGCGTGGGTTTTTTGACCCACTTGCATGTCTTCATCGCATGTGCGCTCAACCCACTATTTTTCTCAGCGTGCCTGTGCCAAAGGGTCATTGTTTAGTTGCGCATTGGCACCACATGCACCTCTGTCTATTTTGTGACCCGCGCATCTGCTTAGAAATTCACACATTGTAAGGGTTTTTGTGATTTTTGGAGGGCCCATAGCCTTCTTAAACTTGATTCTATGAAAATTGTAATATGCACTAGACTTAGATTCCCTCTCCGCATGAAGGGATAGTCAAAACATAGGCACTTAGGGGGTTAAAATCATCATTTTGGCTCTTTTTTCTTTCATGTTTCCACATGGATGGCTTGTTTTGATTAAAGTTAAGTTGGAATCATTCTAAGTCACATATAAAGCTTGCATTAGGACTAGAAATTAGATCTCAATCATTTAGTATGCTCTTCTCTCGCACCATAGAGAGACCTTGAGAATTAGAAAAGCGATTGAGGGAAAATTTCATCTCCCTTAAAAGACAAAATATTTAGGAGAGGACAACAGCCCCCTCGAGACTCCTCTTTGTTTATTTTTCAAACACATCTTAAGATTGTAACGGGCCCATACATGCCCACATGCTACAAAGATAGGATAGTGTTGAAATTTACTTTCTTAGAGTAAATCACTAGGGAAGTTTAAAGGTTTTGTAATGGGCCCATACATGCCCACATGTCCACAATCTAGGATACTTTTTGAAGCTTTCTTATATTAAATCACACTAGGGAGTTAAAAGATTGGTAAAGACCCATATGTCCACATACTAGTTCTCTAGGGAATTTAAAATTCCGCAAGTTTGTACCAATCGAATTTAGTTAATTAGGTAATCAAGACTTGTAAGGACCAAGCGAAGTCCACATGCAGCAAGGTGACACATAAATTATTAAAAAATTGGCACACTTTCAGTTGTTCACACACAAAGTCACTAATCACTCACATAGTTTTATCTAGAAATCGTGGAGGTTGAAGTAAGTTTCCTCCAAATGGATTCCGAAACACCCCACCCTTTTCTTGACGAGACTATCCACTCCCACTTAATTTAAATGAGATTGGTCCACACCAACCAATCTCACAAACAACCACATCTAAAATATTTCTGAAAACTCACTAAGTTTTCCTCCACAGGAGGTGCCAAAAGAATTTTTTTTTAGTCTAGGTAGGATCTCAGGGATAGGCATCCAAATAACTCCCTGTTATTTGGTTCTCACATCTTCAAACAATAGAATTTGTCAAATAGGGAACTTTAAAATCCTCCAAGTCAAGTGTTCCTACCACCATAAGGCAGGGAGATACCTGTGAAGGGTTGAAGTCCGAGGTCCGGTTATTCTGTGCATCCCCCCTTGAGGCACTCATCTCTTGGACGGGATCCAGACCGTGACCCATTTCGTAGGCCGAAAATCTAAATGTCTCACTTTGACCGAGGTACCTAGTGACCAAATTTTAGGACATCTACCCAAGTGGAAATTTTGGGCTGCAATTGAACCTTGATCGGATTTTGTGTGGCTATTGGGAAATATTGCCAGCTCTTTCGGTATATGCACCCTCTACCCCTCATTATAATTGATTACTTCACCCTTCACTAGTTTATCTTCCAATGGCTTTAGACCACATTGTTGAGTGCTATTGGAAGGTCCAGTGCTATTTGAGAGGAAGTACATTACGTATTTTAGGACATGAGCATTTACTTTATTTGTTCTCCCACACAGACAAAAACCACCTACCCACATATATGCTTCTGTATCAATTGATTTATGTATTATGCTCGTGTGATTACATATGATTGTGAATTATATTGTGAAAGTCCAAAAATTATAAAGGCTCTTGTTCATTGATTTACTCTCATCACCATTCGCACACATCTGCTTTGTTAGTCGGACATCATAGGAGACCCATATAATCCTCATCATTTCAGATGCTTTCTAAATATCCCTCCCATTCTAGGGGGAGTCCCTAGTCTTGCCAAATCATCGGCTCCACCTTCTCACACTCCTATGAGTGATACTGTCTTAGGATCCGCTTTTCTCGGTTCCACTTTAATTGGGTTCACTTCCCAAGATCAACCATCCACCCACTTTCCTGTACAAGGAAGCGGGGGGCACACTTCTTCCCCGGGAGAAAGTAAAACCCCACCTAACCCCCCTCATAGGTCAGGGACACACATCACTCGCACCATGGCCAGAACAAACCCTCTTTCGAGGTCAGGCACACAAAACATTCCCACCATGGTTGGAACTAATCTTACACCAAAACCCCAGATGCCATACTTGGCTTCTCTCAACATACTAGATCTAACTCATCTCACCAATGATCCTATATTGCATGACCCCACATGGCCTGCCATGCCTGCCAAACTCCCTTCGAACATTCCCAAGTTTGAAGGAAAAGCGAGAGACGACCCGACCAACCATATCATGACCTTCCACTTATGGTTCTCTTCAAAAAACATCATGGATGACTTTATCTGATTGATATTATTTCAATGCACACTCACTGGCCCATCAGCCAAGTGGTATGTAGAAGAGAAATATGGGTCCCATGTAACCTTTGAATCTTTGGCCAAAGCATTTTTTACCTTCTTTCAACTACCAATCTGTCATGACAGTGGTCTCTAACTACTCTCAGAGTTTAAAAAAACCTCTGCTACCCACATCGTTGACCACATTCATGAATAGCATCAGCGACACAGTTTATGCAAAGAAGAAGCCACCAAGCAACAATTCCTTTATTGGTTTCTCAAATCCCTTGTTTCCCTCCTTGCCAAAGATGTGGCTGCCACCTTCCCTCAGTATGAAGAAGAAGCCATCAGCAAGGCTCAACAATTCAAGCTCATTTATTCTCATTCAAGGTATTTATATATAGTACTACCTGATGCCCCGAGACCCGTGCCATTCAGCCAGGACAAACTTGGGATTTCTCACTTCGTGGATGGATTGATTGGTACCACCACACACCACAATCCACACCTCCAAAAACCACCTATGTATGGAACACCTTAGTATCCATTGATATATAGAGGACCCCCTTATTATCCTCCTCCCCCCTATCAACAACCATACCTTGTTCCCCCTCCCCCTCCACCCATAAGCGGACCCTCGTAGGCCCCCATGACACAATCAGTTGTTCAACCTAGTTTTGGAAATGCCTCTACCTCTGCTTACACCCTAAGCACTAGTGAAAGTGCCACCCCTTCCTATGTACCCTATGGATCATTACCACAACATAATCCATACTTCCCTTTTCTTGGTCCTCCCTAGCCCATTGTTTCCCCACAAGGATAACCACATGCTAGGGTTAATTTTGTTTGGCCATGTCCCGTTTAGAAATATCAAAATTTTGAATAGCTGAATACGGTAAATCCGACCCATCAGTAGAATAATGCCAAAAATAAAGGGAAAAACTGAAACAATAATAATCCAGGACCAGGAGGAAACCAGAACCACCCCCAATAGAATCAACCTACTGGGGGAAACCAGAATCAAGGGAACCACAACCCCCAAGGGGGAAATCAAAACAAACAGCAAGGGAAGAACAAAAACAATCTGCGAACAAACTTCCCTTATGCCCTTTTTGGTGAGTATGGCCATTATACTCACCATTTCCCTCAAATCGCTGACTTCAAATGGATGAAAGAGTATAGAAGTGCACCACATGCCCCAGCACCGCTTACCCCCTAGTATGCCCCACAACAATATGTACAACAACCACCCCTTGTCGTACTACAAAACCCTATTCCACACCAATGGGTGATGAACACCCAATAGGATATGCATCCAACCCCACCACATATGGTTCAGTATCCAAAGCAGGGTACTCCTACCTATCTCACTATCCTCCTCACTAGTGCAGAGGAAGTCCTTCTACAAATGTGTAGTCATCAATACAATGCACCCTATGATCCTACTCCCTCTACCTCAGAAGCCACCCTAGTCACAACTGGCCCACCTTTGATGATCCCTCATTGTAATACTGACACACCCCTCTGTATTCCTCACATCCCATTACGACGGAATGTTACCAACCCTCAGGCTAGGGTGGCCAACAATTATAGTTTGGTTGATGACTTGGCACAATCCCCCGCTGCCATGTCAGTATTAGAAGTTCTTCAAACCTATCCTACTCAATGGAAGTCACTAATTTCCACTCTAGGGGCAATCAACCCTGCTGATACTCGACTAATCACCTTTGATTTCGATGGTGGGGAACCTCATCTCCCCGCTTTGGTCGCTTTCCAAATACCAGTTAAAATATGGAACATCACAATTCACCACTGCATTATTGATGAAGGTTCATCCACATGAATCATGTCCAAAACCGTATGGTAGAAACTTGTCTCTCCTAAGCTCATACCATCCTTCATTACTCTGAGGGATTACGACGGATGACCATCCTCTCCTGAGGGACTCTTCCAAACTATAATCATTGAACTCGGGGGAAAAACTATCCTCATTGACATTGAAGTTATCGATGCTCTGCTCGATTACAACATCTTGTTCGGACGTAGATACATGTATGCAATGAAGGTTGTGGCCTCTTTTATGTTTCTCACAATGATATTCCCTCACAATGGGAAAATTGTCACTATTGACCAAGTGTCACATTATGAGCCCAACCCTTCCTCCAACATCGATAACATCTTACCTCTCGTTCACACTAATCCTAAGACCTTCCCACTCATTGATATGGGTCCCAGAATTTTGAAATACCCAACCTTGCTAGGGACATACCATGGAGCACCTATGCTCATACATCCCTCAGCACAAGTATGTGTCATCTCATCCAATGGAACAACAACTAGAGATACCCTTCCTCCCACACAGGCTTCATCACTATCTGACATCCCACTAGTCCCAGAGATCCTTCCTCAAGAATACCTTGAGAAATCCCTAGCTACCCCTGTTCCTGACTATACCCTCCCCTAGGGCCACATTCCAGTTTGGGAGACAGTTCCCCAAGCCATCACCCAAATCCCCTTCTTTTATGCCCCACCGGGCGTACAATCTTTCCAGGTAGTCACAATGCTTACCCTTCCCAATATGGTGCTGGAAATCCCAATATGGTATCTAAATCCGCTTGAGATGGTCCCTCAACCATCCCTTCCTCCCCAAACAGAAGGAATCCCAATGTAGATTCCAATACTTACCCCCACCATCCCACCAACACCCCCACTCACTAGCACCCCTTCTACAATTGGGGGAAGATGGAATAATAAAGAGCCCGCCACTTCACCCCCACTACGAGTTCAACCTCCTTGTGCACTATGCGAAAAATATGGATACCCCACTAATAAATTCCAATCTCTACCTGAGCTATGCAATTTAATTCAACTCTCGCGGGCACCGACACCACTTGTCACTTCCTCCAATGCTCCCACTACACCCACTAACACCGGTAGCAAAGCGTTGCTAACCAAATTCACATGTGCCATTTGTTCTGAGTATGGCCATTACACCCATCATTTCCCGGAGTTACCTCAATTTCAGAAAACTCTAATGGTCGTCCACCAGAGCTTCCAACAAGAACCTCCTCCACCCACATCATCTCACATGCATGTCACTAACATCCACTATGTCACAACCTCGATCACTGAACATATGAGATTTCCTTTCTCTCTATGAAAATCACTTAATCATTTTACATATCAATGTCCTATGATCATTGAATACAGGCGTCGCCAAATGGCCCTTATTCAAAACCCTACACACCCCCCTCTAGCAGAACCAGTGAGTACCCCTACCCCATCACTTGATGTGGTTCATATTTTCTCACCATAACCTGAGGCACTCCCTACTCCCCCATGGTTTTTGGATGATTTACATGAGGATTTTCCCCCAAATATCCCCAATTCTCCAATTCATTTCCCCACAAAAATTCTACACACGACTACCATTTTCAACCCACAGTATCTTGATATTTGGATCATGTCAAGCGAACCATTGCAACCCCCTCGTGTCATTTCCCCTAATTCTTCACTGGAATATAACCACATGGTGACAGTCACCAATGTTGCTCCCCCAGATCCACTATATTCTTGACAGTTCCACTGTGACGAAGACATCCTCAAGGAATTAACCACCCCTGATCGCCCATGGGATCCGCTCCATCACCGAGCGCTCTTTCTCTCACAAGACGACTTTGCACCTCTTACCCAAACCTCCATATACACAATCGAATCCAAAGATTTTATCCCATCAGGGCATATAGACTGGTTCAATCACCCTATCCCTGCCCCCAACTCTTCTGAGGAAGGTAATATGATGCAGCCGCACCCGCAGGCACATCTACTCTCACAGGATCTTCTTCAACTCACGGCCCGAATAACTCCAAGGTTCTTCTATTTCCCTATCGGGAAATCCGCACCCACAGAACTATCGCTCGATCCCCTTCCTTTGTTTATCAGGGAATCAGACTTCGCAACTTCACGATGTCAAAGGTCGATCACTGGGCTCTCGAATCCCCGAGACCTGATGGCTAGTCAATGTTGACTTCTCCCTTACTCTGTCGGAACTTCTCTTATCGCAATTTTGCTACTCGCGATATCGAACACCTTGGTTTACCGACTCCCGATACCCGATGTGCTGAAGTTCCGACACACACGTGCGAGTTGACCTTTCCACTTCCCGTCACTTCTATCGAGATTTCGGACTTCGCGGGATCGTGAATCCTGATGTCAAATAATTCGGGACTTTACTTTCCCCGAACACCGATACGATGTGCCACCTGTCCTCCACTAATCCTGTTGTGGCCCCACATGACTCTTCTGTCGGTATATCACGTTTCGCGATATCACAATTTCTGTTGCAATAATGTGGATCTTCGACTCACGAAACCCCGATCCCCAATATATGGGTGAATCCAATGACCCTCGTGGTCCTGATCAACAACTCTGTGCCTCCTGAGATTGGAACCTTTTGGGAATACGTCACCGTAGCTTCCCTTCTCCTTTTCCAAGATCTGACGGTTCACGGGGTGTCGCGAAACCTCCTCGGAGAATTCTGACCATATGTTCCTCCCTGATGAATTCTACGAATTGAATCAAATACTTCCTCCACGAAGACTTGTTCACCTGTGCGAAACCCTATAGTGCATGCATGAACACTTCAACCACAACTTATCCTCGCTTTTCTCCAACAAACTCAAAGGCCTATCCTTCCTGAGTTTTCCCACAACTTTTGGTCTTCAAGAAAACTCTTTCACGCACTCCTTGCGGCAAACCTTCAACAACGTCGAAGTGTTGAAGTCACTTGGCTCTGCGCACACCTGCAGCAGCAGTCTGTCAAATGCTTCACTCAGGCTCGCAACCCTGAGACTTTTACCCAGCCTGCGCACTCCTTGCACGGCTCCTGTGCCCAACTGCACTCTTGGGATGAATGAGAACAAAAGTTATCTCTATTTGAAACCTCTGTCGACGCACTCCTTGCGGACAATTCGACTGCACTCCTTGCAGGAATATCTGGCTCAAATAGAGAAACAATTGAAAATCATTCCTTCACCCTCTCAGACTTCAATTTAACCATGAAATCATATACACAGCATATAAAAGAAAATGTATAACTGGAAGCAAACAGTCATGAGCATAACATCAATACACAGAGAAAGACACAAAAAACCATGGATTTGAATCAAAGCTCTTCTATTAATTCAAATATCAGTACATGGGTGTTCTTTACATAGCTCTCTGCTTTCTCTTCCTCTTCCTCCTTCTATTCTGTGATCAGGCTCAACTAATGTTACAATGATACAATGAGGGTGTCTATATCCATTTTCCCTCCAGCTCCTAAACTGTCTAGTCAAGAATTAAAATCCTATCTACCTGCATTAACTATATTAAATGTCATCTATCTACTAAAGGACGAGAGCTATCCGCTCAAGGTCCATTTACAATATACAAGTGTGCCTCATCTTAAATGGCTCATTTAAGATCACGCAACAACTTCCAAAGCAATTTCAAAATTTTGTGTTGGCTTATCCAGCTGTCCTTCGCTTCCGCGATGGCTCGCTTGATGAGTTGGTGATGCTCATGCATCATACTCCCTTACTTTAAAAAATTCATGGGCTCCTATCCATGATCTCCTACACGGTCGGTCCATGCTTCAGAATCTCTGCTTCGTTCTCCCAGCTGGCATCTTCCACTAGATGGCCCTTCCATTTGACCAGATACTCATAGTATTCTTTCCTCCTGGTCTTTTTACCCACTCTCTTGTCCAGTATGCACTCCATTTACGGCTTCTCTGCAACTAGCATTTGTTTCATCCACTGGATCACTGGCTCCTCAGTTCCAGTCTCTACTTCTCCAGCCCTGTATGGGTATAAATCTATGATATTGAATATCAGAGATATTCCGATCCCATCCGGTAACTCGATCTCATAATCATTTTCGCCGAATTTTCTCAAGACCTTACATGGCCCGATTTTCTTCATCTTTAACTTATTGTATGTTCCCCTTGGGAACCTTTCCTTCCTCAAATGTGCCAGAACTAGATCACTAACCTCGAATTGAAGTTGTCTCTTCCGTTGATCGCCTCTACGCTTATACTCCTGGTTTGAACTTTGTAACCGCTCCTTCACCTGACTATGAAGTTCCTTCATCGCCTCAGCGAATTCTTCTACACTAGCGCTGCTAGTCGCAGTCTGTTCTGAATCCCTCAGTTTAGAATTTCCCTTGGCTGCCTTGCATATACGATCTGAAATGGACTTTTCCCTGTGCTCCGATTCACTGAATCGTTATATGCGAACTCTGCTTGCGGAAATACACTATCCCAACTGTTGTGGTGCTATGTCACCAAGCTTCTCAGCAAGTATCCCAGAACTCTATTCACTACTTATGTTTGCCCATCCATCTGAGGATGATAAGCTGAACTAAACATCAAGTTAGTCCCCAGCTTCTTCCATAAGGTCCTCCAAAAATTCCCTATGAATTTAGTGTCTCTGTCCGAAACTATGCTTTTCGGCAATCCATGAAGTCGAATGACCTCTTTGAAAAACAGATTTGCAATGTGAGTCACATCACTGGTCTTCTGGCATGGAATGAAGTGTGCCATTTTAGAAAACCTATCCACTACCACAAAGATTGAATCAACACCTCTTTGTGTCCTCGGTAACCCCAATACAAAATCCATGCTAATCGCATCCAATGGCCTCTCTGGTATGGGAAATGGCTGATAAAATCTTGCATTCTGCTTCCTTCCCTTCGAATGTTGGAAAATTTGACATCTGTCAACGAATATCTTTACATCCACTCGCATTCCCAGCCAAAAGTATGTTTATCTCAGCTTCACGAATGTTTTGTCATGGCCAAAGTGTCCGGCCAATCCTCCACTGTGTTTCTCCTTTAACAGATTCTCCCTCATGGAGCAATTTGGAATACACAATTGATTTCCTTGAAACAACAACCCTTCCTAGATCATGTACTCTATCCATTGGCTTTTGTCTCTGAGAACTGGGTTCTCAACTACTTCATACGCTTCTTTAAAATCTGCATCACCTGCGTACATGTCCCTGAGATCTGCAAAACCTAACGTTTTGACTCGGAACTCCTGCAATAGCAAACACTTCCTGCTCAAAGCATCAACCACTTTGTTAGTAGTACCCGAAATGTGTTTAATCACAAATGTGAAATTATGCATATACTCTACCCATTTTACATGTTTTTGATTCAACTTCTCCTGTTGAGTCACAAACTGTAATGCATGATTATCACTATATAAAACAAATTCCTTTGGGATCAAGTAATGCCTCCACTTCTTCAATGCATGTATGATAACATAGAACTCCTTATCATATGTGGAGTACTTCAATTTTTCTTCATTCAGCTTCTCGTTGAAATATGCTATCGGCTTGTCTTCCTAACTCAAGACCACTCCTATGGTAAACCCGCTTGTGTCACATTTCACCTGAAACGTCTTTTGGAAATCCTACAAAACCAAAACTGGTTGTTCCATGATCTTCCACTTCAACAGATTGAAGCTCTTCTCAGCCTCTGTTGTCCAGTGAAAATACTTATGCTGCTTCTTCACTGTATCCGTCATCATTGCGCTAATTCCACTGAAATTCCTGATGAATTTCCAGTAGAAACTAGGCAATCCATGAAAACTTCTCACCTCAAAAATATTTCTCGGTGATGGCCAATTTTTAATTACCTCCACTTTTCCTGGATCCATCTTCAACTCATTCACAGATATAACAAAACCTAGGTAAATGAGATCTGTCTTCATGAATGAGGACTTCCTCATGTTAATCAACATCTTCTCCTGTTGTAGCTTCTTCATCATTGTAGCCAAATGCTTCAAGTGTGCTGCCACTGATTTACTGTAGATCAGTATGTCATCCAAATACACAATGACAAACTTCCTAATAAATTCCCTCAGGACTTCGTTCATCAACCTCATAAAGGTACTCGGTGCGTTTTTTAAGCCAAATGGCATAACAATCCATTCATACAATCCTTATTTTGTCTTGAATGTTGTCTTCCACTCATCGCCTTCTCTCATGCGAATCTGGTGATATCCTCTTTTCAAATCAATCTTTGAAAAATATTTTTCCCCACTCAGGCAATCCATCAGATCATCCATTCTCGGTAGTGGAAACCTATACCTGATGGTTATCTTGTTGATCACCCTCGAGTCAGTATACATCCTCCAACCTCCATCCTTCTTCAGACTGAGTACTGTCGAAACAACACATGGGCTCAAACTTTCTCTGACTAATCCTTTGTCCAATAAATCATGGACCTTCTTCTTGACCTCTTCATTCTCTTGCGGCGTCAACCTGTATGCATCTTTATTTGGCAAACTAGCTCCTGGTATGAGATCAATATGATGACTCACACTCCTCATCGGTGGCAACAAACGAGGTAATTCGTCCACGATGATATCAGCGAACTCTTCCAGCAGTTCCTGGATCTCATCTGGTAGATCAACCACTCTTGTGCTAGTCAGAACAATCCTCAGTTTCCTAACCACAAAGAATTGTGGATCTTCTTTCTTCTTAACCTCTGTAAGAAGTTCCTTCCCACTCATGAGAAGTACTGTGTTTCTTACTTCCGGATTCACCTCCTAATCCTTTATCGGAAGAAACATATGGGTTCTCCCATTTTTCTCCAGGGTATATGTGTTCATTCTCTCATCATGAATCACATTTATGTCATATTTCCATGGTCTACCCAACAATAAATGACAAACATCCATAGGAATGACATCACACAAGATTTTATCATTATATCCACCTATCTTGAATTCAACCAAGCATTGTTTAGTAACAGTTACCTGTTGTCCTTTCTGTAGCCATGAAACTCTGTATGGACTTGGATGATCAGTCGTCTCCAGCTCCAACTTCTCTACCATCTCTATAGATATGAGATTATCCATGCTACCACTATCTACAATGACCTTGCATACCATGTCCTTGGTCTTGCAAGAAGCTTTTAAAAGTCTAGTCCTTTGGACTGAGATTTCCACCTCCTTCTCGGGTGTTAAGAGAACTTTACGCATCATCAATGACCTTCCACCTTCTGCGTCTTCTGCCTCAACATCCCGCCTCTGCACTTCGATGATGTGGGCTTCTCTGATGTCCTTCTTTTTATCTGGACACTCATAAGACTTGTGTCCATTCTTTCCGCATGTGAAGCATGTGATTACTCCACCTCTTCCTCTTCCTCTACCTCTAGTACGAGGAAACATATTATTATCAACGTATCCTCCACTCTGCTCTGTATGTTTCCCTCTCTGTTCAACTTATTGGCCTCACTGTGAGGTTCCACCTCTCTCAGCACGAGTCTGAGGCTTCTTCCATTCCTCCTTGGGCTTCTGATATTTGTCCTGGGAAACTGCTTTGCCTCTGGGCTGGCTCCTGCCTCGGCCCCTCTGACTCTGTTTTCGGCTCAACTTCTATTTAGCTTTCAAAGCCATATGATAAGAATCCTCCATTGTTTTGATTGTTACCATGTTCATCTCGTCCTGGATATCGTATCTCAGGCCATTCATATACCTGGAAACCTTCTCATCATCGCTCTCCCGATGACCTGCCCTGATGTTCAGTCGATAGAATTCCTCCGTGTATTCTTTCACTGTCATCAGTTTCTGTCTCAGGTTCTGCATCCTCCTGAACAGAGTAATTTGATAATCTCTAGGGATGAACTTTTCCTTCATCTTTGCAATCATTCTATCCCAACTTTTAATTTTTTGCTTTCCTTTGCAGCGTCTATCAGCTTGTAGCTCATCCCACCACAATGTTGCATGTCCTTTCAAGTGCGTAACAACATGCATGAATTTCTTGTCTTCTTCGACATCTTCATAGTCGAAGTAAGTATCAAGAGCTCTAATCTAATCTAGAATCTCTTTTGCATCCAGATTTCCTTCGTAAACTGGAATGTCCATCTTTGCTTTTGCACCCATCCTGGCAATAGCTTTGATCAAACATTCGTTTGATGCATCTTCAGCTGCAACTTCCTCCTCTCGTTCAGCTTCAATCTCGCTTTCGAAATCACTAAGATCCCCTG
The DNA here is from genome assembly GCA_009831015.1 of Picea engelmannii. Lineage (NCBI taxonomy): Eukaryota > Viridiplantae > Streptophyta > Pinopsida > Pinales > Pinaceae > Picea > Picea engelmannii. The sequence continues at coordinate 166,972 of ML787600.1, read as the reverse complement.
CACTAGATATGCGTCTTTGCGTTGTCTCCATGTCTTCAAGTCTTGCTTGGAGATCACGTATCTGTCTCTCCATTTCTGGATTTGTCGTATGCCTGCCTCTTCTTCGTACTTCCCTATCCTCTGAATCATGTGACTGCACATCCCTTCTCCTGGGTGGCATGGCGAATACCTTCTCTGATACCAAAACTGGCGTGTGCCGCACCCGCAGGCACGCCCTCTCTCACAGGATCTTCTTCAACTCACGGCCCGAAGAACTCCAAGGTTATTCTATTTCCCTATTGGGAAATCCGCACCCACAGAACTATCACTTGATCCCCTTCCTTTGCTTATCGAGGAATTGGACTTCATGACTTCACGATGTCAAAGGCTGATCACTGGGCTCTCAAATCCACGAGACCCGATGGCCAGTAAACGTTGAATTCTCCCTTACTCTGTTGAAACTTCTCTTATCACGATTTCGCTATTCATGATATCGAACACCTTGTTTTATCGACTCTCGATACCCGATGTGTCAAAGTTCCGACGCACACGTGCGAGTTTACCTTTCCACTTCTTGTCACTTCTATCGGGATTTCAGACTTCGCGGGATCGCGAATCCTGATGTCAAATAATTCGGGACTTTACTTTCACCAAACGCCGATACGATGTGCCACCTGTCCTCCACTAATCCTTCTATGGCCCCACAAAACTCTTTCGTCGGTATATCACGTTTCGCGATATCGTAATTTATGTTGCAATAATGTGGATCTTCGACTCACGAAACCCTGATCCCTGATATACGGGTGAATCCAACGACCCTTGTGGTCCTGATCAATGGCTTTGCCCCTCCTGAGCTTGGAACCTTTTGGGAATACATCATTGTAGCTTCCCTGCTCCTTTTCCAAGATCTGACGGTTCACGGGGTGTCGTGAAACCTCCTCGGAGAATTCCGACCGTCCGTTCCTCCCTGATGAATTCTATGAATTGAATCAAATACTTCCTCCATGAAGACTTGTTCACCTGCGCGCAACCCTGCAGTTCCTGCTTGAACACTTCAACCACAACTTATCCTCGTTGTTCTCCAACAAACTCAAAGGCCTATCCTTCCTAAGCTTTTCCCACAGCTTTTGGTCTTCAAGAAAACTCTTGCACGCACTCCTTGTGGAAAACCTTCAACAACGTCAAAGTGTTGAAGTCACTTGGCTCTGCGCACACCTGCAACAATAGTCTTTCAAATTCTTCACTCAGGTTCGCAACCCTAATAATTTTACCCGGCCTGCGCACTCCTTTCACATCTCCTGTGCCCAACTGCACTCTTGGGATGAATGAGAACAAAAATTATCTCTATCTGAAACCTCTGCCGACACACTCCTTGCGGACAATTCGACACTCCTTGCAGGAATCTCTAGCTCAAATAGAGAAACAATTGAAACTCATTCCTTCACCCTCTCAGACTTCAATTCAACCATGAAATCATATACATAGCATATAAAAGCAAATGTATAACTGGAAGCAAACAGTCATGAGCATAACATCAATACACAGAGAAAGACACAAAAAACCATGGATTTGAATCAAAGCTCTTCTATTAATTCAAATATCAGTACATGGGTGTTCTTTACACAACTCTCTTCTTTCTCTTTCTCTTCCTCCTTCTATTCTGTGCTCAGGCTCAACTAATGTTACAATGATACAATGAGGGTGTCTATATCCGTTTTCCCTCCAGCTCCTAAACTGTCTAGTCTAGAATTAAAATCCTATCTACCTGCATTAACTATATTAAATGCCATCTATATACTAAAGGGCGAGAGCTATCCTCTCAAGGTCCATTTACAATATACAAGTGCACCTCATCTTAAATGGCTCATTTAAGATCGTTCAACAACTTCCAAAATTTTGTGTTGGCTTATCCAACTGTCCTTCACTTTCGCGCTGGCTCGCTTGATGAGTTGGTGATGCTCCTGCATCATAATATGGCCAACATTTCCCCCACTTTCAAAATTGATATTTCCACCAAACCTGGCATCATAGAAGAAATCACCATCGGCGCCGCATGCTCTCCCAAATAAATTATCACTTACAAAGCTCTCTCCCATGCATATCGAGACATTTTTTCCTAGTCATACACAGAGATGCCCACCCTTGATCCCTCTATTGTCGAACATCATATAGGCATATGGTCTGATATTACTCATGTACGACAAAAGCAGTGTCCATTACACCTATCAAAAGAAGTAGCCATCAAAGTTGAAATTGACAAATTACACGGTGTCGGCTTCATATACCCCATCACATATACGTTATGGGACTCAGACCCCGTCCCCTTAACAAAAAGAAAGGAACTATCTATGTCTGTATGGATTTTCGCAATCTCAATCACGCTTGTCCCAAAGACAATTTTCCAACACCCTTCATTGACCAAATTATCGATGATTGTGTCAGCCATGAGGCCTTGTCCTTCATGGACGGCTTCTTTGGCTACAACCAAATTCAGATCCACCCAACCGATCAATATAAAACCACATTCACTACCCCTTGGGGTACCTTTTCATATCATGTCATGCCTTTCGACCTCAAGAACGTTGGAGCCACTTTCCAACGCGCCATGAAATACATTTTTCATGATCTGTCTCAAATCATTCTCACCTACTTGGACAATCTCACCGCTCGATCAAAAAAACACACTCAACACCTAGATGACTTATGCATTGTATTTCACAGGTGTCGTCAGTACAATATCTTCTTGAATCCCCTCAAGAGAATATTATGCGTCACCATTAGACGCCTCCTTAGGTTCATCGTCTCCCAACATGGCATCACAGTCAACCCCCTCAAGGTCCAATCCATCATGAAAATTTCCCCACCATGGAATTTACACCAATTTCAAAGCCTACAAGGAAAAGCTAACTTTTTATGTCACTTTTTCCCCGATTACGCCACTCAGGAACATTGTTTCCTTCACCTTTTATGTCATGATATCCCATTCCAATGGGATGAACATACCCAAAATGCTTTTGATGAACTCAAAGCGGCCCTCTCTAATGCCCCATTGATTAGTCCACCTGACTATAACCGCGACTATATCCTCTACTTATCGGCCTCAGTCATCTTTGTAGCAGGAGTTATTGTCTAATTAGGGGATGATGACCGTGAACATGTCATTTATTATGTCAGTAAAAACCTTTTAGGGCCACCCTTGAAATACAATCACGAAGAAAAACTCACTCTTGCAGTTGTCCTCGCATTCCAGAAATTGTGCCATTACATCCTGCTTCAAACTACCAAATTCATCGCAGATTCCAACCCAATGCACTACTTTCTCAGTCGTCGGAAAATCAATGGAAAATTTTCTCGATGTATCATCATCCTTTAGGAGTACGACCTCGAATTTTCCACACTCAAGAGAAACAAATACCTCATCCTTGTCGAACTCAATATAGCATTTCCTTCTGATACTACAAACTCTCCCGTCAATACCAACTTCCCCAACGAACATCTCTTTTTCATCCCTTCAGATGACCCTTGGTACGGTGATCTCCTCATCTACCTCCGAACATAGAAATTCAAAAACCACCTCTCCAGGGACGATCGTCGATGTATTCGGCACCAGGCCCCTTGATATCTCCTTATCGGTGATATCTTATATCAGCGAGGGGTCGACACCATAATTCATCGATGTTTTATCATTGATGAAGCCAATAGAGTCTTGAATGACTGCCACAATGGCGCATGCAATGGCCACCTCTCAGGGATGTCTACTGCCCAAAAAATAATTCGAGCAAGCTATTTTTGGCCCACATTGTTTCACGACTGCATCAACGTTGTGAAACGATGCGACAAATGTTAGCTATATGCCAACAAAGCAAGAGCACCACCTGATCTTTTCCACTCAGCCATTACTGTAGGCCCCTTTTGCAAATGGGACATAGACTTCATGACTTGCAACCCTCCATCTAATAATGGACACAAATACATCGTCATCGCGGTTGATTATTTTACCAAATGGGATGAAGCCATGCCCACCTTTAACAACACTGCTGACACTGCAACACATTTTTTCTTTAACCACTTCATCTCCCTCTTTCGAGTCCCCCTATAGTTCCCCATATAGTTAGTCTTTGATCACGGGAAACACTTCGAGAATGATATTTTCATCAAACTGTCCTCCAGGTTAGGCTTCTCCCATGAGTTCACCTCCCCATACTACCCTCAGTCCAATGGATAGGTAGAGGCGGTCAACGAGGTCCTCAAGACCATGTTGCAGCGCACGGTAAACAAACATAAGACCAATTGGCACCTTATGTTGTTTGCCTCACTATGGGCTTATCGCACAATAGTTAAAACTACCACTGGTTTCACACCATTTCATCTAGTCCATGGGGTCGAGGCCACTCTCCCCATCGAATGTGAAATCCACACATTATGCACCACTATGAGATATCACCCAACACTAATACAATGGAGAAACGTTTGTTAAACTTAGATTCATTGGATGAAGACTGTCAGTCTTCATTACAGAACAATGAGGCAGCCAAAAAATGATCAAAGGCCACCTTTGATCGCCATGTCAACCTTCAATCATTCAATGAAGGCGACCTCGTTATTTCTTATGATATCGCCCACGATACCTTCAACCATGGAAAGTTTGAATCATTATGGCATGGACCTTACATCATCCACCATTTACTCACTAAAGGCGCATATATCCTGGCCTCCCCCTCAAGGAACCCATCAACGGGTTGTACTTAAATAAATTTTATGCCTGAGCATAGCCATGCTACACTAGGATTTTTCTTTTTGTAGATTTTTTAGTCTTCTTTTTTCTCCGTATCATGCATCTAATCCATCATTGGTTATATTGATAGATGCCTCCTCCATCGACCTTCCACATCAGTTACACCGACGGAGCTAGTCATTGGACACAGAATCTCACTTCGGCCGCTTGGGCCGTCTATACCCCCTTGCATTAGCTACTCCACTCCAGCAGCATATGCCTGGGCTCGGCTACCAACAACCAAGCCGAATACACAACCGTCATTGGCCTCCTTGCCGAGGCTAGTACCCGCCATATTTGTCACCTTAGCATCTTACTATATTCCAAGCTTGTCGTCCTCCATCTTAATAATGTGTACCGTGTACGCGATCCATGGCTTTTCCGCAAATATCTGCAAGTTAGACTTTTATCTCGAAATTTTGATTCAATCACATTCACACATATTCCACGACAATACCATTAGATAGAAGATAACATGGCTAACCTAGTGTTATATTGGCATTTATCCCATCAAGCCACCATTACACATACATAACTCATCAAAAGTTTGTCATAGCATATAGATTAGACATCATCAAAACCAATAAAAAACATCAACACATGTGAACATCATACAAATCCAAAAATGTATATATCCATATATATATATAGATATCTGTCAAATGTGCCATCAATGTTTACAAAAAATAGTACATCAAGTACAAACATCCATAGGTAGGTGACCATCTCACTCCTATAGCTACAAAACCGATGTCACAGCACCATATACAAACTAGGCTCGCAAGCCTCTATAAATACAAAACACCATCACCCAAGGCACTCAAGGCACCTCTAGAGCACCACCACCTAGTCCTCCCTTTGGAGGAGGTACCCCACCATCTATTGGCCGCTCAGGCCTTGGGGGAAATCACCTAGTCATCGTTGCTCCCACTACAGTTGCTATGTGGATCAACATCCATGACTCCGCCAGAAGACCAATACACTGCTCCAGGATCCCCTCATACTGGATGCACACCCACATACCCTCGGGCACCCCCTGAAGCACCACCTCTAATTGGCAGAGAAAATACTCAAACTCTCCCTCAGCCTCTGCCAGAGGAACATGTGACGACCCTACACTGGGGTCATCATAGTGGTGTCTCCTAGCCACTCTCATATCATCAATATGCCTCTCCCCAACATCCTCTCATTGTCATCTCTCCCCTGCCTGCGGCTCTCCCCGCAGTGGTCTCATCGACCCCTAACGAGTCGGCACCCTGATCAACTCCACCTCGTGCCCGTGAGGCCCCACATCTGCACACATCACAAACAAATGATAGCATCAACATCCATCCATACATAAAATATATTCTATACTATCTCAATCTCAAGCCATCAAAATAAATAAATCAACATACCTCTTCGGTCGAACGACTCTCCAGGAGGTAGCACCATGTCTGGGTCCCCCTGAATGTCCACCCCACTATACGAAAAATGGAGGATAATATGTGGAATCTGACACCACACCCGTGCAACCTCGACTGTAAAGTAATGGTTCCCCTCCCCACCACCATCGCGAACCAAAATCATCACCCACTGCCTCAGTCACAGATCTCGCACACCTGGTGCATCCAAAAGCACTCTAGGGCGCAACATAGGCACCCTCTCCAAGAACCATGCTACCAAGATGTACCCAAAGGAAAACTCTCCTGAGTTTGCATCTTGACACCTGTTGAGCTACCCCAACATATTGGCATGTAGGATCAAGTCCCAGGAGAAATTCTCACCCCCCAGTGCCCTCTCCATAATACTCAGCTGGCCCCCATTGATCCTCTGAGTCGCAAGAGACCCATAGACTCTCACAACCATCATTGGCACACAACGATGCACAAGGGAATCCATCGCCCCAATACTCACCATGGAGCCCGACATATAGTTCTCCCCCATACAATACCTTCGGGCTGAGACAGCCAACTATCCATCCCCGAGTAGAATGGGCTCTACCGGTAACGAGGCTCCCTGAAAAGTGAGCGGGCTGGAAAATAAACATCCTCCATCGTAGTGAAGGCCAGTTTCTCACCACGCACAATGAAGCACTACTATTTTGGACACCACACGACAATCAAGAACTAAAGCAAGTACTCATGTGCCCACACGAGTGAACACTAAAAAAACTTCAACAACCCACAAGTTGCCAAAGTGTCTTGTACTGCAGGCTTATCATCCCTCACTACCTCCCTCAGTCGTGCCCAATCCCTCTCTCTCCAATCGGTCAGCATCGCCAACTGGTCACTTGCATCCACATAAACATTATTTCATCAGCCATCACAACCCATAAAAATATCAAAATCTCCAAAAAAAGATAAATTTTTGCACCCATCTGTTTTGCCTCAAAGGTGTGACATTTTTTTCCCACAGGCGCGCACCTATGCGCACTTGTTCATTCCACAGTCGTTCACTCAAGTGAAATTGTTGGCCATAGAGGGGCACACCCATGTGCCCCTGTCACACATACATCCATGCATCATAGCATGCCTGTTCACTACACAGTTGCACACACATGTGCAAATGTCAGGAACAGAGTCGCGCATGCATGCGCTGCTACGCTTCGAACATGCGCACATGTTTTTCCCCTTCGAGTGTCCTTGTGTATGTCTCTCCCAATTACATCCACGCACTTGTGCGCACAAATATTTCGATCGCTCGTGCACTGGGGTGCCACACTCAAAAATTCCCTATACGTTCATTCGTACAGTCCCTGCCCCAAAAAGAAATCCTACCTACTATGCAAGAGGATCCAACCACTAACCTGACACTCATGGATCCTAAATCAGTTGGCTCGATCTCCCAAAATATCTAAATCTCTCCTAAAAAATCTTGTCTACTCACTCTGGCCGCAAGTACAAATGAGGTGGCAATGCAGGCCCTACAGCTATATATAGTCCCGTTACCAGGACTTCCAGGATCATTTCTGAGAGCTCCATGTGTCCATTTTCCGATCTATTTTCAGCCACAGGACCAAGATCCTGCCACCTACACAATCACAGTCCCTGGGCCACCATTCATCCTTGGCCCCCGGGGATCATTTTTCTCACATCATGTCTAGGTATGCATGTTTATGCTCAAAATTATCAAATAACTGTTATATGTTCTTTATCTTCAGATATTGTTCATGTCGGGTATTTGGTGTTCATGTGTGAAGGTACTTGGTCACCACAAATCAGCACGATCCTTTCAGGTATAACATCTCTACTGGAATGTACTCATTCCCTCTAAATATCAATTGCATCTCCCAGTCACACCCTCCAATATTTTCCCCTAAGGTCCCCCCATCCGACTCTGCAATACTCACACCTCCATTGCATTTCAGTATTGTCACTCTGTAGCACTCTCCCCCACATGAGTTGTCCCATTTGTAGTCCCCCCTTGACATTTTTACACTCATGTTTCTTTCACCCCTTAGGGTTGGGAGTCCTCATAAATCTTGTCATTCTCGAGAATCAACCGCATGCTCATTCTTCTCATTTTGCTAACTTCCCCATAAAGGACTCCCGTGTAATCTCGTCCCGATTCACATTTTTTACTACACCTCTGTAGTATCATTATCCCTCCATCTCATCCACCATCAATTTTCCCATCTCCAGATTGTCCTCCACTCTTTTCACCTAATATAGAAACCCACCTATGGGGCCCACACCCTCCACCTACTTTCCATGCAACTTGCACCCTCACAGGCCAATCCATATTGCACTGGGCCACCTATTTTTGTATCTGTACACTTCTCCCAACCGATTCTTTATTTATTTTGGTAACTGTACAAAGCCTTTGTTTTCACCCATTACGTAGTTTTTTTTCATCACCTTTGGAGACATTCCTTTTTCCGGCAAAATAAAACCATGTCTCTCTTGGTTGGGGAATACATTATCTTCTACTCCTGTTGACATCGTCCATAAAACCCGAGCATCCCACAGTCCATGTACCCATGATCTTTGAGTGTGTCTACTTTGTCACGCCTCTGGCACAATTTAACCCCAATCTAGTCATCCCCCTAACACTAGATTCAGTTTCACGGTTGTTGCCACTTATCCTTCACAAATCTCCCAACCAAGGGTAGTCTTGAGTCTCCCCGAATCTCGACTCTATCCATGTTCCTCCTCAGTTCCTGATTTTACCCAGTGGATTTCATGAATCCCTTTGCTTCTTTATGTTGTGTTTCCCTTTCTGTCGACATCATCACAATTCCCAGAAGGGTGACAATATCTTGGCTCTCATTACCTTTATAATGAGGAGTCTCAGATGGCACAGAGATAACCATCATTTCTCTTTGTTGTCGTTGACCCCCACGACATTCAACTTCAACACTTTATCATGTGGCGATGGGTCTTACTTTGCGACTATTGCAGTTGCTTTTATATATGTCGAAGACCTTTGAAATTTGATAGACTATGAATGTCTGCATATCATTGACACCTCTCACAGATGTCCTTACCTTTTTTAGAGTTTGTTCACCATCATAATTGTCCTCTATCATTATCAAATCACCCCAAAGGGTGCTGCAATGATCTACGTCAACACACAATTATAGTTATTGTATTACACACTTTTTGAGTTACATAACACGAGCATGGGGCATGCCCGCCTCGTTTGTACATAGTTTTATTTTTTCACCCCTTGCGAAAGGTTTGGGTCTTATAGGTTCCCCTCTCCCTCCAATGGGTCACTCTTGATACTCCCCACAATTCTCTTTCTTATAAAGGTACTCTTAGTAGAAGAAAAATTGATGTATTTCGGCTATACATATGCTCCTAACCTCACACATCAGGGAGCATTTGTTATCACTGGAATTTCATCTGAAAATCGTTACAGGAATCCAACATCTTCAAAACACCCATTAGTTCACTCATGGACCAAAAATGCATTTCCAAAAGGTCCAAAACTATACAACCAATTATAAAACCAACATGAACTAAGACTACACAAGGAACACGTGAACATGTGTCATCCATAAATCTAATAAAAGTGCACATGCGCACAATGCATGACTATGGACACAAAAAACCATGCACCCCTCAGAACGGTGCATTTATGATATTGGTCAGCCTTCCACCCACTTCTGGTTCAGCTTCTAAGTCGATTTGACACCCAAATCTCAGTTGAATATGACTAGGGGGATGGTCAAAGACCTAAGGGTTCCCTAAAGGGCCCCTTGTTCACACTAAGAACTAGTTGCATAATGCCTCAAAGCTATGCTATAAAAGGAATCCATGGGTGAACTATATTTCCAAGGAATTCATTTGTATTGTTATGCTTCTTATATTCTCTTGGAGAATCCTCTTTTCTCACCAAGAGTATACAAGCACCATTTCATTTATCCATTCATATCACCTCTTGAGTGAATGTGCTTTGGATTCTCTTCACCATTTCATTCTAGTTTGCTACTTGTAAGAAGAGCTCAATATTTGGGGGTCCAAGAGCCCTCTCTTGGAGAAATAGGGGACCCATATATCTCCCTTTCTCTTTCGTGTTTTCCCACTAATAAAATCCTATCCATTGGTGGCATGAGTGTTGTTTATTTTCGATTTTAACATTCTTATGCACTCTAGTTTAGTTTCTTTTATTGTTCTTAGATTAGTTCCTTCTTTACTTATTATTCTTGATGTTTCTAACTCTTTATTTCACAATTGTATTTCCTAGCTAACCCAACTAGGCTTGTAAGCATCCTTATTTTTCTCATTTAAGTGACAAATGGGGTGCAACAACTTATTTCACCTTACCCTGTGCAGTTTCTAGTTCGTATATCACCCTCGTTGCTTCTTCCTCCAGCGGTCCTAAACATTGTTGAAGGATCTTCTATTGATCCCTCATTTTCTCCACCTCCACATATGAATGCCTCTATGCCAAAATGGTTGTCATACGTTCAGTTGGAGGAAGTGTGTTTATTTTCTCTAAAGCTTGTTGGGACTTTTCCTGGGCTTCTCTTAATTTGGCCTCCACATCCTTCATCTATGGATATTACACCAAGTCTATCCAGATTTGCATGCTCTCTTTGCAGAGTTTGGTGCACTCTTCCTCCACTTTCTTGATGTTGGTGATGGTTTCCATCGTCATTCTCTCTCTACCTACTCTTAATTCTAGTGGTGTTCTCGGTGTAATTCACAACTATAGGTCCTCAATATTCTATCGAAAGGCTTTGATCACTTCGTCGATCTTCAATACCTACTCTTCCATAGTAGCTTATACTACTATCAAGACTTCCAGAATTTCCTTGTCTAGTTTGTGTACGGTCGTTTGTGTTTTTCGTGCCATACTCTTAGCTTTATCCTTTTCCTTGAGTGCTTTCATGACCCTTTCCTTGGCCTTGTTCTAGTATTTCATTACTTATTCCACTCTACATTCAACTTCTCTCTTCTGTTGGAGCGCAGTGTCAAATTGTTACTACAACTGAGCCCTTTCATCCATTATTTTTTTTAGCTATTGATGTGCTTCATCTCCTCAGATCTTAATCTCATGTAACAAGTTGATTTGTAAGTATTGTAATATGTGTATCGACATCCGAAACACCACTATGTTTAGATGGCTTAGTGCCTTCGCCTGTTATTTTATTTCTTCCATTGGAAGTTGAAGTATGTATGTCTCAAGTTGTAGTGCTCGGTGCCTAGCTACTTGCTGGGTTAATATTGGATGAACAGTCCCTGCTTCCTCCACTAAAATTGTGCACGTTTCTTCCTCTATCATGTGCACTTTTTTTATGTTGGTTTTTTCCAAGAGTTGTTGTAGTGCTTCCAATTGATCCTTCACCTTCTGTTGTTTATTTTCTTACATCTTGGTCACTTCTTCAAAGACTTCCTATGTGGCGTATTGTACTTGTTAACCGATTCGATCCATGTCATCATTGGTCAAATTATAATATAGGGTTTTCCTGTGCACTTTAGTCTTCTTGTACACCCCTCCTACTATCTCCTTCCCCTTATCCTTTAGTTTCTCTCCTGTCATGGGGACCACCTGTTGTGCTTCTATTTTTTATGGGCCAAGCTTGTTTATTGCACCATTATTCTGTTCATTCCCCTTCCCTTCATCCAAGTCTTCATCACTCTTATCCTACTCTTATTCATCTTATGGGTGCCCCATTTTTTCTCTTGGGGTTTTCCACCCATATTCCCAATCATTCACAATCAAAAATACATCCTCTATTGTAAACCTATAGTTGGTTGGAAACCACTGGTGTGCTAGGTCCTTCTTTTCTTGCACATACATATGGTGCATTCCCTCTTTGAATTGCACAATATCCTTGTAGGTTTCCACTGTCTCGTATGAGATGCATTGTGTATGTTTTATTAGATATATGATATCATAAAAGTATAAAAAAAATGTAACTGTATTGTCATGTTTCCCACAACTTTGTTTCTGTCACTATTGCTCTTGTGCTCGGTACACTCTTAGCGCACAACTACTTTTACCTATCCAGCTCAGGAAAAAATTTCTTGTTTGTAATATCGTGATCCACAAACTTGAGGGAGGAAACCTTGTCGAGCATGTATCCTTCTATACTTACACCCAGTGAGACTGGTTGTTGTTAGGACCACACAATATACCTTTTTGCCTATACGTTTTTCCACTATTATACTCTTGATCACCTATATTTAGACTCATACTATCACTTTATCTATTACCCCAAAGGTATATAATGTCCCTTCTCATGACTATACGTTTAATCTGTTTTGCATAATATTTTACATCACTCTCGTACTTAACCATTGATTAGAAATGCATAAGTGTTCAAAACTGCAGATTAGCACTTGAGGCCTATTGCTGAAACACAGAACTGTCCAAAGGTCGTTGTTGCTAAAACACAGAGTTGTTATACAGTCCGAGGTCGCAGTTGCTGAAACACAGAACTGTCCAAGGTCGTTGTTGCTGAAACACAGAGATGTTATACAGTCCGAGGTCGCAGTTGCTAAAACATAGAGTTGTCATACAGTTCGAGGCCACTGATGCTGAAACATGAAGTTGTCATATAGTCTGAGGTCGCAAATGCTGAAACACAGAGCCGTTACACAGTCCGGAGTCGCAAATGCTGAAACACGGAGCTGTTACACAATCCAGAGTTGCAGATGCTGAAACACAGAGGAAACCGCCAGAACCAACAATGTTGAAACACAAAGGAAGCCATTACAGTCAGTGGTCAACATAGTCAGAGCGCAATTCACGTGGCTGAAACAACCCGCGAATTGCGATGTTGAAACAACATCAGCAACAACGAGAAGAAGATGTTACATTAACCGTAACAACAATACCTCATTCAGCTCCTGTAATAACATTTCTATTGCGTGAGACTAGGACATCCTATTCTGGTTTAGAAAGAAGATCCAGCTAAAGATAGGACTCAGATACACATTGTAATTTTTGATCAATTGTATCGAAGGGATTTCCTCTTTAAATAAGAGGAAATCATCATTCGAGGGATCCAAGTTTTATGTATTGAAGCAACTCCAGAGAAGCGGGACGTATTCTATTTTTCCAATTTGTAATATGATATTTCGACAGATGAATATAAGACTGCTTTGAGTATCCTTCTCTAGATTTTTCGTTTCAGGGGAATCTTGTGAGAAGGGAGGGCCCACCTTCTTCACAAGATTCACCCATTAGTTTAGAAGTGTGTTAATATACTTTCTGTTTATGCTTTGATTTAATTGTCGTTTGCTGAAACACTGTTTTCATGGATTACGCTTTGTTGAACACTACTGACTCTGTCCTAGATTATTGAATGAAATTTGTAATTCTTTTTATCAGCAATCTTGTGTGATGATTTTATAAGGCTAGCTGAGACTGGGTTAAAGGTTCCTGCTCAGACAGGAAGGAATCGGAATATCCTACCCTCTGTAGATTTCATTTACTTATGCCAGTGTGCTAGCCAAAGGTTTGGTTAAGGGTTCCTGCTCAGACAAGAAGGAATCAGAATATCCTACCCTCTGTATATTTCATTTACTTATGCCATTGTGCTAGCGAGAGGTTTGGTTAAAGGTTCCTGATCAGACAGGAAGGAATCAAAACACCTTGTCTTCTGTAGATTTCATTCACTTATGTAAGTGTGCTAGCCAGAGATTTGGTTAAGGGTTCCTGCTCAGACAGGAAGGAATCAAAACACCTTGTCTTCTGTAGATTTAATTTACCTCTGCAAGTGTGCTAGCCATGGATTGGGTTAAGGGCTCCTGCTCAGAAAGGAAGGAATCAAAACAACTTGTTCTCTGTAGACCTCCATTATTTCTGCAATTGTGCTAGCCAGAAACTGGGTTAAGGATCCCTGCTCAGAAAGGAAGGGATCAGACTGCCCTATTCTCTGTAAACCTCAACCCCACAAGTGTGCTAAAACAGAAATAAGGCTAAAGGTTCCTTCTTAGAAAGGAAGGAACTAGGTGGCTTTGTTCTCTGTTAGATAGAGTTAATTGTTTTTTGCTTACTGTTTTCATGAAAGAGTGTTAGTACTGAAGTCTTTGTTTGAGAGTAAGGGTCATGTTCTCTGATTGCAGAATAGTTGTTCTTTCCCATTACAAGTGTTATTTTAATGTAATCCAGGATTCTTAGATTAATCTTTAAAGACCTGCAATAGGGAAGATACTTTCCTGTGATTTAATTCAGAGCTTCAGTTTATTCAAGCAAGTGTGATTAGTATAAGTTTCTTTACTACAACACTAAGTTGCTTTTGGAATTGAGCATATATAGTGCGAGGTTATCTTTGAAATAAAAGACTTACCTGTGTTGATAATTTATGTATCACTTGGTTGTTTGAATCAATTAAGCAATTATAGTGACCAACATTTTGGCATCGCTTCCAGGGAAGATAGCTATAGATTTCAAAAGAACTTTTGATTTCTTTTCTTTAGATAAAAAGAATGCATGAAAGACCCAAAAAACACTAACCCTACAGGTGGAAAGGGAAAAGGAAAAGGAGGAAGAAAGAATTTCATTGACGAGATTGTATCCAAGTCTGAATCTGCTTCTCAACGACCAAACCTTCAAAAACAGAATTCCCAGCCTTCATTTCGAGCAATTTTTGGAACAGGGAAAGAAGTTTGGAGTCCGGAGACAGTCCAGAAGCCAGTAGGAGACATTGAGGATAGAGCAAGTGCAACAGGAGAGAAGACAGAGGAAAACATGGATGAGTACAATGAACAATTGCATCATGAAGAACAGGTAGATCCTGAAGGAGAGATAAAAGATGAAAATTCTTTTTCTACATTAGGATTTCCTATTGGCGGTCTCCCTAGAGGAGCAGCCCCCATGAAAAACATTCCACTCTCAGCATTGCCTAATTTTCATGGTTTATCTTCAGAGGATCCTGATGAATTTATGTTTGAATTTGATATATTATGTAGAAGTTATGATTGTGTTTCTAATGCTCAGAAACTGAAGTTATTTCTAGCAACACTAAAAGGAAATGCACTAAGATGGTTTATGAGTCTTGGAGGCCATGTAATCACAACATGGGACCAAATGAAACAGAAATTTCTGAACAAGTACCAGGACTACTGCAGAATGAGAGAAAAGAGGGAGGAGCTATTTAAAATGATGCAGAAAGAGGACGAAAATCTAGAAGACTTTGTAGAGAGGCTACAATACAATCTACAAAGATCTAGTCATCCCAATGTAAGTAAGGATATTCTCAAAATTATTTTATTAAAAGGGGTAAGGGATGACTCTCTGGATATGATGAATATGCTTGGGAAAGGGGACATATCCAAGGAATCATGTGATGAAATTGTCAATTTATGCAAAATATGTTCAAGGGGAGCTTCAAGAAATAGGTTAAATAGCAGGGACACCATTTTTTCAAGAGTCAAAAAATCAGCCAGTGGGGGAGCAACAAGAGCAGAGATAGGTGATTTACTTGAAGATTTTAAAACTGAAATGTTAATCTCTTTTGCCTCACAAATGGATACCCTGCAGATTAAGAAAAATCAAGCAGAAGCAGAAGCAACCTTGTCCATCTTTTGTTCTCAATGCAGAAATAAGCACCCATGAAGAGAATGTCCACTGGACAGGAAACCAATCTGCACTATTTGTGACAAAGATCATGATACCCAAAATTGTCCATCTTTACCAGGGATTAAAGAAGCATTGCAACCAACGGACGAAGAAGCTGAAGCTGTCTATCTGATGACACAAAGGAGACAATGGCAACCACGAGGACAAGGTATGAACTCTAACGTACCATTTGTATCTCCTAATCATTGGAATAATTATTCTTCTTTCAATCAAATGAGTTACCCCCCTTACAATCAAATGCAATACACTAATCAAACGAATTACCCATCCATGCAACAAACTTACCCACCCATGCAAAAAACTTGCCCACCCATTCAACAAAATAACCCACCCTTTGTTGATCCCTCAATGTGGACCTCTTGGCCTCCACAACAACAGCCATATCATAATCAATGGAATCAGAATTGGATAGGACAAAAACCCCCCTTTCAAAACCAATTACCTCAATTATCACAACAACTCTCCTTGCCAGCAGGTAATCCTCAAAATAATCAAACGATGAGACCCCAGCTACCTGTGCAACCTAACCCAAACCCGAATAATAAAGCTGTGCAGTGCATTGATATTTATAACCAGCCTACACTTTCCCTTCTCCCTGCACAATGCAACGATATCCATCTTCGATCCGGGAGAATAGTGGAACCCACCATAGCTGATGTTACCTCTCCTGACAAAGAGGAAACAAAAGAGCATGATGTACCTGAAAAGGTACAATCATCCTCTAACAATGCTGCTGAAACAGCAACAGCACCTTTCCCTGAGCGTTTAGCCTTAACTAAAATGCTTGAACTGCCAGCCTTTAATCTTCTAGGGGAATTACAAAATTTATATGTTAAAATTCCTCTACTTCAAGCACTCCGCGACGTACCTATCTATGCTAGGACAATGCGAGATATCTGTGTTAAAAATCCTGGTAGGAAAACCAAGGATCCCC
>ML787600.1:131815-148150 GCA_009831015.1 Picea engelmannii | reverse complement strand
ATCACAAATGCTAGAGTCACCAGATGGCTGCTATTATTGCAAGAATTTGATATCACAATTGTAGATAGACCAGGAAAAGAGAATGTAGTTGTTGATTTCCTTTCTCGATTGACACTTAATGATGATAACCCAGTAGATGATTCGTTTCCTGATGAATATCTATTTGCAGTTTCTGCTCACTCACCTTGGTATGCATATATTGCTAATTACTTAGTTGCAGGGAAGTTACCATCACACCTATCCTACCGAGAGAAGAAAAGTATTGTTCATCAAAGTTCTCGGTATAGTTGGATAAGTGGGTACCTTTTCCATACGTGAGCTGATCAAGAAATCCGAAGGTGTGTTCGAGAAGATGAGGTGTATGATATATTGAAATCTTGTCATGATGGCCCTTGTGGAGGGCATTTTGCTGACAAAAGAATAGCATATAAAATTCTCAGGATGGGGTACTATTGGCCCTCACTCTTCAAAGATGAAAAGAAATATGTCAAGGCCTGTGATAGCTGCCAAAGAGTAGGCCAACCTAATCATAGAGATGAAATTCCATTAAACCCCCAGGTAGTACTTGAACCATTTGAAATATGGGCCTTAGACTTCATAGGACCCATCAACCCTCCATACAATCAAAAAGTTTATATACTGGTCTGCACAGACTACATGACTAAATGGGTGGAAGCCAAGGCACTCCACAGAGCGACTGAAGAAGAAGTTATAAATTTCTTATTTAAAGACATCTTCACTAGATTTGGAATGCCAAGAGAATTAGTTACAGATGGAGGACCTCCTTTCTCTTCTCATGGGTTCAAAGCCACCCTTCAGAAATATCATATCTAGCAGAGAATGACTACAACATACCACCCCCAAGCCAATGGATAGGTGGAAAGCACAAACAAAGTAATAGAAGCCATTCTCAAAAAAACAGTGAAGGAAAGTAGAAAGGATTGGTCCTATAGGCTCCTTGAAGAACTATGGGCCTACAGAACTACCTGGAGAAATACTATAGGATTTTCTCCCTATGAATTAGTCTATGGAAAGAGTGTTGTTTTTCCTGTGGAATTTGAGATAAAAACCTTAAGGACTGATTTAGCTGTCAACCTTGATCTAACTGATGCACAGACAACCAGGTTGCAGCAGCTTAATGAACTAGAGGAGAAAATATTAGATGCCATTCAACAAACAACCATAATCCAACAGCAAAGATCACAATGGCATGACAAAAATATCAAGAACAAGCAGTTCCAAAAAGGTAATTGGGCTCTACTGTATGATTCCTGGTTCAAATAATTTCAAGGGAAACTGCGTACAAGATGGTTGGGACCTTACGAAGTAGACACAGTTTTCCCCAACGAAACAGTAAGGCTCCTCACAATCGATGACTCCAGAACTCCGTTACTTGTAAATGGTCATCGGCTTTGTCTGTACCAGCGACCTATCTCTAAAGAAGATTTTAAGGCCACATGGATGGCAGACGCTCATTTTCTCTTCGTTGAGGGAGTTCCTACCCCTAATAGAAATTAATTCTTCTAAGATTGATTTTCTTTAGTATTAGATTAGATTAGATTTTGTTTTTTTTAATAATCCCTGTCAAGAAATACCATGCTACAGTTGTTTTTGCAGATTCTCGAGCGAAGCACAGCCACCAGAAGAGGACGATTCCACTTCAGAGAGACGATATTTCATGATGCTAAGACACCGTTGTTCAGCACTGTTAACTTTTATGATGTTGAAACACCACTGTTCAGCATTGTTGACCTTCACCCTGCTGAAACACCATCGTTAAGCACTCTTGACTTCCTTCTGTTGTCAAATCACCACTGTCAGCAAACCGCCCCTTCCTCCATGACTGAAACACCAAAATCACACCTTTTTCCCCCACCACGGCTCAACAACCTTTTTGCTACTTCTTCACCATCCTTCACCGACGAAACAACTCCGTCCAACAATTGTTTCGCCTTTCCCCCTCTGATGCTGAAACACCATTGCTCAGCACTGTTGATTGTTTCCCCGATGCTGAAACACCACTGTTCAACACTTTTTCTTCCCACTCCCACAACACTACCGTCCACCATTTCCTCACCATCCTTCATTGACGAAACAACTATGTCCAACAATTGTTTCGCCTTTTCTTCTTCCGTTGTTGAAACACCATTGTTAGCAACCCTTCATCATTTTATTCTCTGATGTTGAAACACCATTGTTTAGGACGTTTGACTTCTTTTCACGATGTTGAAACAGCACTGTTCAACACGTTTGATTTTTTTTTCACGATGCTGAAACACCACCGTTCAACACTTTTGACTTTCTCCCAATACTGAAACACCATTCATCAGCAGTTCTTCATCTACAACAATTGTTTCGTTCTTCTCGGTTGCTGAAACATCAGTCTTTTACCATCGTCTGTCAGCAAGATTCTACGCCCTCAGATCATAGTTCATCAGCAAACCCTCGACACAATCGAAGGTCTCCGCCACGACAGGACTACCACGGACAGGCATGATATGTTCGCAGATCAAATCTAACGGTAAGGCGAGGTATGTAAATTTTATGCAATTTAGTTAGACTATAGTTAATGAGAAAGATTCTACGTCATTATGACCATTCAAGTGTAATTATGACTAATCGCACTTAACGGGAGGGGAAGTACACATCAAATCCGAGATATCATCATTACACCCGATTTCACCGCCGCCACCCCTAATTCACCACCCTTTCGCGCATTTAACCACTATTCCTGCATAAGTCGCTTGGAAAACTTACTTTGTGCCAGAGATGATACACAAACTCTCAACGTTGTATCTTACCAAGATAGTAGCCATGGGAGGAGTTGTCATACGCAAAGAACCCGCCACCACAGCGCTGCTCGAACATTATCCAGCAGCATATCAAATCTTCGAGCAAGTAGGATGGCTTAATTACTTTTGCAGGCTTCAAGGATATAATGAACAGCAAGTCCTACAGTTTTCCCAAAATCTTCAGGAGAACCACTTTGTCGTCGCAGGCATCCGCATATCTGTAACAGAGGAATACATATCATAGGTCTCAGGCCTCCCCATTGAAGGCACTCGAAAGTTCAGCCGAAAGAATATCATCGGGGATGTCCAGCAGAGCTTCTTCTTTCCTGAGGAAAGAATTGTATTGAAAGCCAGAGGTGTTCAGCTCAGTTCATTGCCACCCCCATGGTCGTAGGTCGCCAGATTCATCAAGCACTACCTGACGCGTGAAGGTCGCTATCAGGTAGTCTATCAGCACGACTTCCTTTTGCTTTCTCATTTAAGGCATAACAGACGGGTCAATCTTCCCTATTATTTGTTGGGTTGTTTAAAGAATATGGCACATTACTGTCGAAAGGAAAAATATCCAACCCTTTCACTTACCCACCACTGTCTTGTTCAATTACTCATCAGCAAGGGTTTTGAACAACAAAACTGTCCACTGAATAACCCGCCCATAAACCCTCAACTAGCTGCTAAAATTCCCCAGGAGCAGCAACAGCAAAACCCCCCAGACGTCCCCGAAGTACCCCATATCCTGCCCACAGAACCCACCAGTCCAGTCATTTCCCCTACCCCACCAAATCCACCACATACCCTACCAGATTCATCCACTTCCACCCTTCATATTCTCAGTGATGACTCTGAACCAGAAAATGTCGCCTGCCCTATCATTCAGGAAATACCTCCACGAAAACGAAAACAGATTTCCCCCTTTCCACCCTTCTTGCACAAAAAGCGAACAAGAGCCTCAATGAGGCCACCCTTGATGACCACTACCCTAGACACCCCACCAATTCGACTAACACCCCGTCCACCTCCAACTTTTCCACCCCCGGGATCTTTGCCTATTCCAACCTCGGTGGCTACAACACAAGAACCAGCCACCGACATTGAGTTACAGGAACTAGAAGCCCAGACATCATTTGTTTTTGAAGTAGCTGAAACACAACCAGCTACCCATCCAGTGGCTGAAACACAAGAACCAGCCACTGATATTCAAATTGAATTACAGGAATCTGAGACCCCGAATGCTGCAACACTACCCTCCTCAAATAAAGTAGCTGAAACACAACCAACTACCCATCCAGTGGCTGAAACACAAGAACCAACCACTGATATTGAAATTGAATTACAAGAATCAGAGACTCTGAATGCTGCAACACCACTCTCCTCAAGTAAAGTAGTTGAAAAACTAGCTACCCATTCAGTGGCTGAAACACAAGAACGAACCACTGACATTGACATTGAGATTCAGGAATCATAGGTTGAGAGTGTTGAAACACTACTCTCCTTACACCAGGAGGCTGAAACACAAGCATCAATTTCCATTCCTATAGATGCTCCACAAGCACCAGCTCATGGGCTATGACTGCCACACAAGAACTAGTCACCTCTCAATCCAAACGAACAATGGCCGATGTCTTGGAAGAAAACAACTTTTTAAAGTCTCAATTGGAGGCATATCAGCAAGAATTAGTCAGGGCAAGGGAAGCATATGAAAAAGAATTAAATCTGGACACCTTAGCCCGAACAACAAACTTGTCAGAGGAGACCACAAAGAGTGTGTGTAAAGAATACATGTGTTGCCAATGTGGCGATGTTTACCATCAGGCAGGCTATAAGGTGATTCAAGTCCCAGTGCCGGGGGCAGCCCCTACTCCTTCACCTTTTGAAGTCAAGGAAGAACCTACTTCAACACAAGAACCAGCAGGCCCTAGCAAGCTCAAGACTGAACCTGCTGCAACACAAGAACCAACAGGCCCTCTCAAGATTAAGACTGAGTCTTGCATTGCAACAAAAGAATCCCCTACCTTTGTCAACAAGGTTGTTCAGACAGTGCCCATGGAGGAATTTACACCTCCCAACCAGATAAATCTCTCCACTTCGAGGGAACAATCTACTCAAACCCTACCATACCCCACTACTTCCAATGTTGAAACACAGACTCAGCTATGGGATGAACATGCAGAAATACAAAAATGGAAGAAAGAATATGTTGAAACACAAGCCAAAAACCTGCAAGTGCACAAACAAATCTGGATAAATCAAACTTTCTCAAATTGGGAAGTATTAGAACAGATACGCCAGGAAGCTCGTGAGCTTAAGAATAAAAACAAAGACTTGAAAGACAGATTGGTCCTGATATTTGATTTGATGCAGAAGCTACTGGCCACAAGGAAGCCATCTTGCAACTACTCCTTATTCCTGATGGAGAGACTCACATGGTTTCAGATCAAGTCCATTATAGAAGGTAAAACCCATGAAGTCATTCAATCAACAGATTTTATCAAAACTTGTGTAGTTGCCTCTACCAGGGATCAACACCTCCTCTGTGAAGCATACTTCCATAATGAGGCTATTCCAGAAAAACGGTTGCTAAACATAAATCCTCTTGTTGGGGATGTTCAACTTCGAGCATTTACTTCCTTTCTCCTCAATCAAATCATTTGGCAAGGTGAATTTTTGGCTGCCAAGCACAATGAAGATAATCACCTCCTCTGGATTAGACCAGAACCACAGAGGGCATCTACCTTTATCTCACAATATTATGAGTTCTTAAAACAACCAGGGGTGACTGAACATGTTTAGCAACTACAATCAGAATTGCTTCAGGATTGTGAACACATCATCAGATCCATAGGCATTCCTGCCCTCCAGGCCAATAACCTGTTTTGGCAGCAATCCACAGAGAAGAGACAACAGCACGATCCTTTTGGCCCTGCCAACTTAGAAGTAGCAATTTCCAGGATACCTAACTATATCCAATGTGTTAGACATTGTGCTGAAAATTGGATAGGGTACCGGTTTTATTTTCCCATTCTCTGGTTGCCAATAGAAAGGTATCAAGTCAGCTATAAACTGCCTAAGAAGGTAGAAACAGCAGCATGGAAAATATTGCAGTAGGTGCAAGGGTTCAGAACGCCGACAGACAGTACCTCCCAGAGTTACAGTTTGAGAAACTTACATGATCAGAGTCGGTATCAAGACTCTGATTCAGAGTGAGTTGCCTGAGGACATGCAACACCTTGAGTTGGGGGGGATGTTAGGACCAAATAATGTACCTTTTTGCCTATACTTTTTGCCACTATTATACTCTTGATCACCTATATTTAGACTCATACTATCACTTTATCTATTACCCCAAAGGTATACAACGTCCCTTCTCATGACTATACGTTTAATTTGTTTTGCATAATATTTTACATCACTCTCGTACTTAACCATTGATTAGAAATGCATAAGTGTTCAAAACTGTAGATTAGCACTTGAGGCCTATTGCTGAAACACAAAACTGTCCAAAGGTCGTTGTTGCTGAAACATAGAGTTGCTATACAGTCTGAGGTCGCAGTTGCTGAAACATAGAACTGTCCAAGGTCGTTGTTGTTGAAACACAGAGCTGCTATACAGTTCGAGGTCGCAGTTGCTAAAACACAGAGTTGTCATACAGTTCGAGGCCACTGATGCTGAAACACGAAGCTGTCATACAGTCCGAGGTCACAAATGCTGAAACACAGAGCCGTTACACAGTCCAGAGTCGCAAATGCTGAAACATGGAGCTGTTACACAATCCAGAGTTGCAGAAGCTGAAACACAGAGGAAACCGCCAGAACCAACGATGCTGAAACACAAAGGAAGTCGTTACAGTCAGCGGTCAACACAGTCAAAGCGCAATTCACATGGTTGAAACATCCCATGAATTGCGATGTTGAAACAACATCAACAACAACAACAAGAAGTTGTTACACCAGCCGTAACAACAATACCTCATTCAGCTCCTGTAATAACATTTATGTTGCGTGAGACTAGGACATCCTGTTCTGGTTTAGAAAGAAGATCTGGCTAAAGATAGGACTCAGATACACATTGTAAGTTTTGATCAATTGTATCGAAGGGATTTCCTCTTTAAATAAGAGGAAATCATCATTCGAGGGATCCAAGTTTTATGTATTGAAGCAACTCCAGAGAAGCGGGACGTATTCTATTTTTCCAATTTGTAATGTGATATTTCGACAGATGAATATAAGACTGCTTTGAGTATCCTTCTCTACCTTTTTCGTTTCAGGGGAATCTTGTGAGAAGGGAGGGCCCACCTTCTTCACAAGATTCACCCATTAGTTTAGAAGTGTGTTAATACAGTTTCTGTTTATGCTTTGATTTAATTGTCGTTTGCTGAAACACTGTTTTCATGGATTACGCTTTGCTGAACACTACTGACTCTGTCCTAGATTATTGAATGAAATTTGTAATTCTTTTTATCAGCAATCTTGTGTGATGATTTTATAAGGCTACCTGAGACTGGGTTAAAGGTTCCTGCTCAGACAGGAAGGAATCGGAATATCCTACCCTCTGTAGATTTCATTTACTTCTGCCAGTGTGCTAGCTAGAGGTTTGGTTAAGGGTTCCTGCTCAGACAGGAAGGAATCAGAATATCCTACCCTCTGTAGATTTCATTTACTTCTACCAGTGTGCTAGCCAAAGGTTTGGTTAAAGGTTCCTGCTCAGACAGGAAGGAATCAAAACACCTTGTCTTCTGTAGATTTCATTCACTTCTGCAAGTGTGCTAGCCAGAGATTTGGTTAAGGGTTCCTGGTCAGACAGGAAGGAATCAAAACACCTTGTCTTTTGTAGATTTCATTTACCTCTGCAAGTGTGCTAGCCAGGGATTGGGTTAAGGGCTCCAGCTCATAAAGGAAGGAACCAAAACATCCTATTCTCTGTAGACCTCCATTATTTCTGCAATTGTGCTAGCCAGAAAATGAGTTAAGGATCCCTTCTCAGAAAGGAAGGGATCAGACTACCCTATTCTCTGTAAACCTCAACCCCACAAGTGTGCTAAAACAGAAATAAGGCTCAAGGCTCCTGCTTAGAAAGGAAGGAACTAGGTGGCTTTGTTCTCTGTTAGATAGAGTTAATTGTTTTCTGCTTACTATTTTCATGAAAGAGTGTTAGTACTGAAGTCTCTGTTTGAGAGTAAGGGTCCTTTTCTCTGATTGCAGAATAGTTGTTCTTTCCCATTACAAGTGTTATTTTAATGTAATCCAGGATTCTTAGATTAATATTTAAAGACCTGCAATAGGGAATATACTTTCCTGTGATTTAATTCAGAGCTTCAGTTTATTCAAGCAAGTGTGATTAGTATAAGTTTCTTTACTACAACACTAAGTTGCTTTTGGAATTGAGCATATATAGTGTGAGGTTATCTTTGAAATAAAAGACTTCCCTGGGTTGATAATTTATGTATCACTTGGTTGTTTGAATCAATTAAGCAATTATAGTGACCAACAGTTGTCGGCATGTTTATAGGAAGAGTGTGCTTGTCATTGATGGAAAGAACAACAACTATAATGGCATATTGGAAACAATGATGGTAAACATAATAGAAATGATGAAATCATAATATCAGGAGGAGGAGCGACAGTGGTTGTCGGATCAGATTCTAGACAGGAGCAGCGTGGTTGTCGGATCAGATTCCAGAAAGGAGGAGAGTGCAGAGGAGGATATTAGATATCAGCCGTTAGATATGAGTGTGTGGACCAACAACTGTTGGATCCCAAGGAAAGTGCACGAGACAAGTTCTGAAGTCATCGGAACTGACCATCGTTAGGGTTGACAGGTGGAAGCAGATCTGACAGTTCGAGGATTCGGACTTCGGAAGACTTGCAAGTAAGGAAAATGGAAACTCGTGAAGTCAGAAATCACGAGGCAATCATAGTCATTGATGTTGGGAAGGACATGTGGCGGGAGATCATCATTTCGTTGACTCGTAAATAGGGAATGTCAAAGGCAGAGTTGCGGGAGATCATGAGGTCCGAGTTCACGAGTTGATCACAATTGTCGGATCACATAGGATCATGGACCATTGATCTGACACAGAGTATTTCAAATATCGAGAGTTGGAAGAGTCAGGTTTGGCTCACATCCAAACGTCAATCGAAGGGAGAGTGTGGACTGTATATTTGGTCTTCGATGGAGTTTTCATA
The DNA here is from genome assembly GCA_009831015.1 of Picea engelmannii. NCBI lineage: Eukaryota > Viridiplantae > Streptophyta > Pinopsida > Pinales > Pinaceae > Picea > Picea engelmannii. The sequence continues at coordinate 139,176 of ML787600.1, read as the reverse complement.
TCGGACTTCTGAGAAAAGAAGTAGACTTCCCTCGGGAGACACGAAACATGAAGTCCCGAAAAACTCTGAATATTGGCCCCAAGTCACAGTCGATGGTCACGTCAGGAGAAAACAGAGGAAGGAGATAGCATGTGCTAGGCTCTATTTCGGGTGTTCGACAGTTGGGAGAGTCGAAGTGACTCGCATCTCAATACCTGGAGCCCGTGATTGTGAAGCACCTTTTTGGATATGTGTATGGTCACCACCGGTGATCACGTGAAGGAAGGGGCTTAGAATACAAAGAATCCAAAAACGATTGGCTGTAACTGATAGAGAAGATGAAGAGTTGTGACTGCCAGAGGAGCCAAAGAATCTCAGGATAACAACCACTGATTATGAACAGATTCAGTATAACCATCCGAGAAGATGAAGAGTTTCCATGATCATCTAGCAGAGGAATCAACGTGAGAATAACATGCATAAAAGAAAAGAGTCAGTTCTTTTTTTGAAGGTGGTGTATGTGAGCAGAAGTAGATAGTGTGCATGACCTGAAGTAGATAACAGGGGAGCAACAAATTGTATGTAGAGGCAGCATAGATTATAAAGGCAGAAGATAAGTTTAATAGAGGATGTAGTTGCGTAGGAGGAGAAAGAGTAGAGCATAGAAACGGAACAGAGCATAGAAGTTGAATAAGGAAGAGGAGACATGGAATTGTAACAGATCAAATAAGAGACAGAGAAATTAAGTAAGTTTTGTAAGATTCAATCAGGGTGGTAGGGTGGTGCTAGGGAGGATTGCAATCCTCTAAATTCTAGTTTGTTCTAGAATATATTCAAGGAGTTGGTGCTTCCATCTAGTGGGTGCTAGAGAAACTTGGAATTTGGTGCTTCCATCTAGTTGGTTCTAGAGAAATCTGAGAGTCGGTGCTCTCTGCAAGTTGTTGTTACACATCAAAATTACTCATTAAGACAATGGCCTAGTGTCATCACTGTAAATATTACAAGTGTCACATTTTGGTCACAAGTGTCGCAACTGTCATAAAAAGCATACTTCCATATTTTCTATGTCATTCCTATAACGACATCGGAGGGACACTTGAAACGCCTCAAACAACTGATTTGGAAGAAGAGGAATGGGTTAACAAAGTTTATAAACCTTTTGTCACTGGAAAATCCACTCAAAAGACATTTTTGGAGAGGACCACTCCCCTATACACTAACAGGTAGCGTTGGCGCTCTATGCACCCTTTTAGAGGAGCACTATAATGATGTAGTTCCCCTTTTGGGGGAGCACTTCCTTTGCTGAGAAAATTTTGGGTTTGTTGAGGCAAATCAGGGAAGAATCCCTCAATTCCTGAAGGTGGTTGGATTCGAATAGATGGTCAAGGCATGATCTTAGGGAGGATCCTCAATTGAAGGAGAAGGATCCTCAACTTATCCAAAAGATATCTCAAGTGGTTGGGCCTCTACAAGTCTATATAAGGAAGCCTTCTCATGGTAAAAGGGGATGGAAAGTATTGTGAAGCATCAAACTTATGATGTCATGAGGAATATGTCATTAGGAACATCAACATTCCGTGTGTGGACTGTTTAAGAAAGGGTTTGGAAAAGGATATCTTGATGAAGTTGTTTCACTCACATCTATGGTTGTAAGTATTCTTCATTATTCTTCTCATTAATATAACATGCTTGGCTTGTTTCTTTCAAGTCTGTGTTCAATCTCACATGAACTTGTCTCTAGTAGATAGATCTGTTTTTTAGCTAATCCTAGTAGGGTAGGAATCTGGTCGTATCTTTGTTTGTCTCAAGCGCTCATCAAGGAGTTTAGGATTGAATCTCAACTCGAACCATGCAGGGACAAGCGTCATTAAAAATGTACATATTTTCTCCTTCCTCTACATACATTAGCTTATCTAGATCTAATAGGATGTTGGTGTCCACGTTAAGCATTCTTCTATCTTGGTCTTAGGAGTCTAGGGACCTCGAGAGAATCCACTTGTCCACAGGGGGATTTCTCTTCAACAGAAATTGGTGACTCCACTAGGGATTAATCGAAGCTTTCAGTTTTGGTTTTCCTCATAGACCTTGTCTTACCCTTCATTCTTTTTAGACCTTGTTCATCCTGTATGTCTGATTGAATATGTTGATTGGATCCTTATTCCATCACATCCATTGTGATTGACAAAGTTTGACTGAGTTTTGGTTTTTTTTGACATTTTTTTGGGTTTTAAGACACCAGCGCTCCCCTGCCTATATTATCATAGCGTTGGATTTGTACATAGTGTTATAACGATCTTGTGCCCCTTACACCAGAGTGCTACCTTTTTTTCTGCAAAAAACTTCTAGGGTTGTGTTTTCTAAAATCCTATCTCTGCTTTTACCCTTGCTCAGCTTCTTTGTGCTTCAGTACATCTTCCTATTGACCTTTGACACTCTTCTTTCTGATAAATAAGCACTTTGTTGTTCATATTTTTTGACCTTCTTCCTTATTTTGAGTTTTTCTTCTGTTGAGAACCTGGAATCAATCCACTGCTTTCTTCTCTCTTATCTGACTGAGTGAAAACTGTGGTGATGAACATCAAAAATCTGTGAATCATCTCATTTGGTTCTTTGAGGTCATTTTTCTTAGCATCTTTCTTTTGTGTGAAATTTTTTATTTTCTTTGTTATCTTTTGTTTTCTTTTTGCTTCTTGTTTAAATCATAGCAAGAGGGTGTGTTATTTGTGCGAAATCAGCTTATTCTTGTCTGAATCTCCTTGATCTAAAAGGTTAGTTGGCAGGAGAATTTTTGCATTGAATTAATCATCATTCGCATACAAACAACAAAGATACATCTTAGTGATTGGTTTGCATATTAGAAGGCATTTCTGAAATGTTTTAGCATTACATTGGATTTGATTGAGGACATTCCATATTAGTATTTGATAGTGAAAACAACTCTTTCTCTTTCCCGTAAATAGTCATTCATTGAAAAGAAACGATTTCTTATCATCTTTTATGCATTTTTTTGGGGAATTGAGTCATCATTCCTTCAGTTTCACTTTCATACACCCTTTGAGTAAAGAACAGTTGTAAAACAAATGCTAATTAAAAAATTATCTAGAACAATTTTTATTTTTAGGATCTTCCACCAACATTAGACTAGGATTGGCACTTTGGATTAGGCTTTGAGTACAACTCTCCAAATTTTTCAAAACAAACATTAGCATCCTGAGCTAGGGAGAGTCAAATCCAATTGTTGTATAGGTTTTCTGGGATCCCCCTCTCACACAGGGGTTACACACGAGGTCGCATTCGGGAGAATTACATAGATTATCCCTCCGTGGTTCAATTGTTTGTAGTGGTTAGATCATATATTGGGGTTCACTTGAAGGTATACCCACGACTATGTGTGGGAGCCTCTTGGGTTTATTTCGTATTTATTATCCTACCCATACGTTTGGATCGGACTATTGATTGTACCCACCCAGGGACTAACTGCAAATTGGTGTCTTTAGTTGCCATAATATTTAGGTACTTACACAAGGTGATGGTGAAGGGAAGTCTCATTGTACCTGGAATATACATTGGTCAAACTCACTTGGGCTCCTTGGAGGCTAAATCCACAATTACTATGTGGAAGCTTGCACTAAGGTGAAAGTCCATTAAGCAGGTTTCCATTGTAACTATTCCACCATATCCTAGCCCCTTCTTGACTTGATCATACGACGTTGAATTTCATCACCAAATAGTACGATCATCGAGAGAGGGTTTTGTTTGCTTGGTTTTGATTCCTAGATTTTATCAGCGTATGTTGTTTCTTTTTCGTTAGTTGGCCATAGATTTTTTTCGTTGATTTTTCTCTGCCAACATCGACCCTCCACATCGTTCGCGTAGGGTACAGGGACTTCCTCCTTGAAATATGGAAGATACTACCCCTTTACCCCCTCATTCTACAGAGGGATCTCCTCAATAGAGTGAGGTTCATGACATTATAACCTCATAGGAGGAAGTTCCCACCTCTTTAGAGGATTTTTGAATTGTTTCAGAGTCTCTGGAGGCTTTTCGCATCCCTGCAGGATATGAGAGTTGTTTTCTCCGACGAAATTCAGTCGGAGAACTTATTGTTATTAATCCTTCTGACATTATGAATGGGTCTCATTCAAACCCTCAAGTTGGAGACCCCCTTTGGACTGCTGACATTGTTTGAAGCCCACCACGCATGGTGCAGGATCTTTACAGACTAGGAATAGGTGTCGATATACCTATTACCTACACTATACCCTTAGATCATTTTACTGGTACAAACATTATTTCAACTACACCACCCGTTGATCTGAACATGTCATCTGTTGGCCCAATTTCCACTCTTTCTCTCTATATGGCCCATTCTACAATGGTCCCTCACGTTCTGGCTATTCCCATCGGTAATGTGGTGGATAGTCAAGCTACGATTGGCACACCACTAGCATCTAAGCCTTCATCATCACTTCCTTCTCGGTAAAGAGCACTGAATTCTTCCATTGTCACCACTACCCAAGTTATACCTAGAAGTTCTATACCTATACAACAACTCGGAGGGACCGGTCTTGGTGGCTCTAATCCATTAAGCAGCATAGGTCAGTCGTTTACATCTGGTTCCCAAATTCCAGGAACTCCACCTCATGCTGGCGGGAAACCTCCTTTCGGAGGGAAACCTCCATTTGGGAGCCAACCTCCTTTCGGAGGGAAACCTCCATTTGGGCGCCAACCTCCTTTCAGAGGGAAACCTTCTTTTGGGGGGCATCCTCCTTCTAGAGGACAACCTCCATTTGGAGGGAAACCTCATGCTGGGGGCAGTCTCAAACTAGAGTCCATCATCAACTGTATGGACAAAATGTGTCTACAATTCCCAATCAATGGAACATTCCTTTCCCAAGAAACCCACAGTTCTCAGGAGGACATAATCCTCAAGGTCCAAACACCCTCTTATTCCTCAAGGAACTCATCTATATCCTCCTTATGGACAAAGTGTTTACCCCCCCTTATAGGAAAACACCAAATCCGACTTATAATCCTCAAAACCCATCAGGTTATCCTCCGCTCCCACATGTTTCTCAAACCCCCTCAAATCCTATGTACTTTGGTTAGCATCAACCTTATGCAGGAGGACCCACTGGTTATACGTATCCACCTAACCCAGTGTATGGTCTTACTAGTGTCCCTATGCCACGCCAATATCATCCACAGATTAATCGATAACTACCTTTCCTTGCGACTCTGGATCTCCCAGACTTGTCTTGGTTAATGAATGATCTCATTTTTCATTCTCCGGTTTGGCCAGTTATTCCAGCTAAACTTCCTTCTGATATTTTGAAATTTGACAAAAAATCTGGAGATGATCCAAATAACCATGTTGTTAGAAAAATTGGACCACGGAGCAATAAAATAAAACAAATGCGGAAACAAAACACAGAAGATACACAATACAAGAGAGACATAGATTTACGTGGTTCACCCAATGTGGGCTATGTCCACCAGAGAAATTGCCAGGTCCTTTCTTTATTATTATCCATCAAAATGAAGGGATACAACCTACATCAAAACCTGTTGTAACTTCCTCTTGTTTCTCCCACAGTCTCCACCCTCAGAAAAAAAATACTCGCCAACATACATAGTTGCAATACATTTCCATCATAAAATAGGGTTTCCTTCTAGGGAAAAAACCCTAACATAATATCTATCGTTAGATCTACGACATTATAATGAATGGTCCAAATTTACAATGAAATTACAATATACTTTTACAAGGCAATTTTTACTTCGGGGGCTTCGCCCCCGAACCCCCTTTGGGGGCCTGTTTTCCCCCAGACCCCCCAGCCGGGGGGACAGCCCCCCTGGACCTCGCAGACGGGGTACCCCCCCTCTGCACTCCCCCACTTGGGAGAGTGTACATACTTCTGGGGTGTAAATACTTCATGGGTATAAACATGGCTGAAAGTAAAAGACCTCTAAATCAGGAAGATAATCAGGCTCCACAACCAACAATCTCCCACTTGGAGACTGATCTCAACAACTCCACCACTTTTGTATATGATAGACTCTGAACCTTCTTGGACCTGGAAAATTTCTCATCTTCATCTTCATTCTTGAAGACCAACTGAAACTGAGCAAGAACTCAATTTCTCCCTAGTTACTCCCTTTGTTAACATGTCTGCAGGATTCTGGCTAGTGTGTATCTTTTCCAACTTCAATTGTCCATCTTCCAAGGCGGATCGTATGAAGTGGTACCTCAATTGTATATGCTTAGTCTTCGAATGGAAGACTGAGTTCTTTGCAAGGTGAATGGCACTCTGACTGTCACAGAAAAACTTGTTGTTCTCCTGCTTCTTTCCCAATTCCTCCATAAACCTTTGTAACCAAATCATCTCTTTACTAGCCTCTGTAGCAGCAACATACTCTGACTCTATTGTTGAAAGTGCAACAACCTTTTGCAGTTTCGAAATCCAACTTACTATTGTTCCACCTATAGTAAAAACATACCCTGTGGTGCTCCTCCTGTTGTCTTTATCACCTGCCATATCTAAATCAACATATCCCTGTATAAAAGTGTCTGAACCTCCAAAACATATTGCATGTGTAGTAGTACCTCTCAAACACCTAAGAATCCACTTTATTTCCTCCCAATGTTCTTTACCTGGATTGTTCATATACCTGCTCAAAACTCTCACTGCATGTGAAATATCTGGTCTTGGGACACATTTCCTTATTTAATTTGAAATGGTTGACCAAAGGTGTGCTAACTAGTTTTGCATTATGCATTCTAATCCTCTCCAACACCTTCTCTATGTACTCACCCTGAGACAATGTCAGTTTGCAATTTTTCCTGTCTCTTGTTATTCTCATACCAAGGATTTTCTTTGTAGCACCCAAATCCTTCATCACAAATGAATTGGCTAATTTCTTCTTGAGTACATTTATATCCTGCATATTAGACCCTGCAACAAGCATGTCATCTACATACAATAGCAAGATAATGTAGCTTCCATTTTCTAGCCCTTTAAAATAAACACAGTGATCAGAATGGCATCTATTATAACCCTGTTCTGTCATAAACCTTTCAAACTTCAGATGCCACTGCCTTGGAGCTTGCTTTAGGCCATATAATCTCTTCTTCAACCTTCATACCAAATTCTCCTTCCCTTTGACCTCATACCCCTGTGGCTGCTGCATATAAATCTCTTCCTCCAAATCCGTATGGAGAAAAGATATTTTTACATATAACTGTTCAAGATGAAAATATTCTACTGCCACAAGACTTAAAATAGTCCTAATTGAAGTCATTTTAACAACAGGAGAAAATATTTCATCAAAATCTATACCTTTCTTTTGTGCAAACCCCTTTACAACAAGTCTAGCCTTGT